>JAODKL010000058.1:0-46158 GCA_026780765.1 Petrocephalus schoutedeni
AACCCCCCCCCCCCCCCCCCCCCACCCAGGGCCGGACAAGGCAGGCTGCTCCAAACTGGGGTCTTTGATCCAATTGGCAGTTAAAAAAAGGATAAAGATAATTTATATCGCTTCAGATTGCGGAAATCAAATTATGAATTCTGAATCTGCGTAACAAGGACAGGCTCATACTTTAAATTATTGAATAAAATGAGCCGGTCACAGCTATTTCTGAATTCAGCTGTTTAATACCACTAATCCCAAAAGGAAAAGAATATAGTTGCCACTTGTGTACCCAGTAGAGAACCCAACCCAGACAAAAAGCACTTCCATCTGTAGAACAGGAAGCGGCCGTCGGTCAAAATCATTCAAGCTGACCGTGGACCAGAAACTCCCATCGCATTTCTCCGTGCTTCGTTTTTCGTGCAACACGCAGGTTTTTCCCCTGCAGCTCACACACACATTCGAAATGCAAAGGGTCGTCGGCCCAAATAGAGAGTTGGAGTTGGCCAAAGGATGAACATAACGCTTACTGACAACAACCAGACATGGCTGGACACTTCCAGGGTCGCCAGGGTTCAGGATTCGCAATAGCAGCACGTCATGACCGATAGCGGCAATCACGCGTGTCTGTCTGTCTGTCCCGTAGCATGCCACGAAGTGGGAATGGAAGACCGACTGTTCTGCTCCGGGCTTGTCACGCTCTCCTAGAGGTGACATGTCATCAATCAGCACGTTCTACTCCTTACCGTGTGCACATCTTCTTAGTATGCTCCGACATCACCCCGCATTGCTGGAGGAGTGGGGAGGGGAGGGGAGTGGGAAATGGTACCAGTTAAAAATCCGGGGAAAAAAGACAGACTTTCAAGGCTACGTCTATCCTTCACAACAATACAAGATAGTGAAGGAAGGTTCACCCTACAGCTAATGAAAAACTGGGCTTCGGCCCAGTCACTGGGATATAAGCTGATTACCAGCCCCACAAAAACCCTCAGCATAATCTTATGAACAATGTGCAGTATTTCTGGTTTAACAAAGTATTATAACTCCAGAAAGCTGGACGCCTAGACCAGCTAGTCATATTAATCAACACACTGATATCGACCCCTTTGGCACATAGTTAGGAAGAGCATAACTCATTACTAACTATTCGTTTAAGTTACTGACAATAAAAGGACTTTCCGACTGACATACGAAAAAGTCTAGCAGACAACTGGCCTCAGAAATGATGTTGCGAGCTCTCACCGTGGTCAGTAAAGACCTCAGTTCTTCTGGGCCAAGGGTTTCGTAACTGATGCCGGAGTTATAGGCGTACTATGGTGAAGGGAGGGAGGGAGAGCACAGGTTTTCAGCACAGCGGCAGAGAGCACAGCCACAGCACAGCAGTCCATAGCACAGGCATTTGCTGGCCACGCCAAGCGACGCCGACGAATGAGGCGCTTACTTACAGTTCGCCAGAGAGGACATGAAAATAGCAGGGAAACACTGGTTACCTTGTACTGGTCAGTGCTGACACTATTGCTAAGCTCCCCTGGAAATGGAAGAGAGCTTATTGACTAAGGCGTCTTTTACAGCCAAAATCACTCCAAAAGACAGCATGTAAAGTGTACAATTCCCAAGAACTCATAAATCCATTATACTTGGAGGGTTAGTCTACACACAGAGCAATGGGCCTTTACCCACTCAATATATTGAAGGTGAGGCAATTAAAGACAACAATCAGGTCAGAAACAATGAGATGAATTGACTAAAAGCTACCATTTACTACACTGTAAATAGACACAATTCCTAAATATATATAGACAAATGCAATTCAAGCAGCGACCATGCGTTTAAATAGATGCAAAACACGTTATGCACGTTCCGTCTAAAGCAGAGTGCGTGGTCAGGGCATTGACTTCGGTCTGGCAACCAGCACCCACAGCAAGGAAATGAACAAAGTGGGTGGGAGGGCGGGCAGAGACACTAGGGGCCGGTAAATCCGTACCAGTGTTAATTAAGTGTGTAGAAAGCAAATTTGAATCAAGGTACCAGGAGCCTAATGAAAAACAATGATGAGTCAATTTGATGTATTTTGGTTTGGAGTTCAAGTTGTACATTTCTTGGGCAGAGGGAAGACAGCCCACCTCCCAAAGCAGGCCAGCATTGAAATTTATTATTAGATATTTAGGTAGCAGCACGGAAATTTATTTAATTTTCCAATACATATTTTTACACAATGTGGACACATGAAGAGAGATACATGCAGCTCCTTACAACACATAAATGTACATTTTAAAAAAAGTAGGCAAATATACGAAACAAAAATCAACCCGAGCCTTTAAACTACCAAGAGGCTAAACGGTCACATGATCAGCAGCCATCAAATCAAGATGCGGTCGAGCGCATCAGGTGTCGGGAGAGTGGGCATGCCCGCATTCTGGGAACGCCGTAAATTCCTGAGCGTCGGTTCACAGAAAAGTCCTATTTTGCCATCTTTAGGGTTTTGAAACGCATGCCAGGCAGATCGGAAGAGCTGGTCCGGACCTGGCAATGGGCAACGGGGCCACCCTAGCCCACCCAGCCCCCACAGGAGCAGACCCCCCCATGTCCGATTAAAACGGAGAGACGGCAAAACGCACAACCAACGAGACGAGATAGCCGCCTTCCATCTTTGCTTTTTGCGGAGGGGAGGGGGGCACATCCGGCTAGCTTAAACTCCACCCTATTGGCACCAGCCTACATCTACATACAGGTTAAAATATCCAGAACATTCATTGTTAAAAAAAAACAAAAAAAAAGAAATAAACAAAATTGTATCGTTGCCAGCATTTTACAGACCACAGGAAAAAAAGAAATTGCACTGTTTAATGGTATTTTTCAGAATTGTGTGCAACTGCACATTGCATGAAGTTTCCAGACAGTCGGTTCCCAAATCCTGGGCACCATCCCCCTGGACCCTGCACAGAGTTGGGACGGGGTAGGAGGCGGGAGTGGATAAGGGGTTTGCAGTTGCCAGCCCCTTTTCACCCCCACCCCACTCAGGGAATGGTTCGTCCCTTGCCATCAGGCTGGGGTCACTTCCATTCCATCCCCCGTTGCCAGGGGCTCAGTGTCGCCGTGACGATCAGAATGTCAACATCCCGCGCACACTGACCCAGACGATGCTCGCCGGGCCAAAACAGACCGCGCCGACGAGGCGGAGCTAGCCGCGATCGGGAGGGGGCGGGGCTACCGCCACACATCATCCATGCTACGGCGGGAGGGCGAGTCCAGTGCGGCGGCGTTCTAACTGATATTGACACCTCAAGATCGACAGGCATGATAGGCTCTCGTTCAGCATGGAGCAAAGCACAACGATTTTGCTTTCTCGGTTCGTCTTATTTTTGGTCCTCATTTAGGCTAGTTATTTTGTTATGTTAATTAGCATCCGGAATCGTCTCTGACCACATTCCTATTGTGCAAGGGGGGGTGGGGGTGGGAACAGGAAACAAAAAAACAAAAAAAACAAAAAAACAAAAATCACTTCAGTGAGTGCGATCATTTCCTCGGTACGTTAACGTTATCTCACCATTCCGACTCACCATTTTTATGTTTTAATGATTTAGATCTTCTCGGAGAGTTTGGGTTCTAAGAGGAAAAAAAAAAAAAGAGTAAATTTTAAGTCAATTTTATACTGCAGACAGCTAAAATGTCTATACTGTCCATGCACCTAAAAAGAGCTACTCAAAGAGACATGGATGTCCCCAGACATGGATACCCAGGCAGAATCAAGGGGCCCGTCAACAAATAAAACTAAACATAAAATTGGGCAAAGGGCCCAGAATTTACACGTACACCCCTGTGCAAAACTAACTACCAACAGAACCAAGGACAGGGATCCCGTAAATATATAATAAATAGTGTAAGAATCTGTCTCTCTAAAGGAAACCATCTACAAGGAACAATCGCCACACATTTTCTACCAAAGAACGACTTACCAATAATACAGGTTGTTTCAAAGAATGTAAAAATACCTTATCTGACTTCCTCTTCTTGGCTGCAAAAATGTGAGAACAGAGTGAGACAGAGTAACGACGGACTGCACCTGCCCCCTCCCCCCAACAGCATCCAGCAGGGGGCGCTCACCTTTCTTTTCTGACCCATATGACCAGTCATTGTCATTGATGTCGTCGTTGTCTTCCTGGTCGCTCTCCGATTTGCTCATGTTGTTGCTGCTGGCTATTCTGTTCGGATACGGTGAGCAGACAGGGTCAGGCGTGCGGCTGACGCCCAGCAGCGGACGCCCAGCAGCGGACGGCCCGGCACGCGGAGCCCCTCCCCCCCGCAGACCTGCGGTTGGCGATGCGGCTGCTGTTGCGCCCCATCCCCAGGCACTTCTCCAGGTGGGGGGCGAAGCGCGAGGCGGCGATGCTGCGGTTGCAGTTGGGACACACGCACTCTTTGTTCTTCCACTGGTTATACACCTGGCCGAAGATATCCACGCCCGGCTGGTCCACGATTTCTGTGACAGGCCAGACACAAGACCGGAAGCGGGTCAGAGGGGGGACATGGCAGCTGGGAGGCGCCGTCTCCTCCGTGGCTGCGGGTTCAAATGCCAGCCCCTGCTCTGCATATCTATCGTGAGAGGACACTCTCACAATAGCAAAAACATGAAGTTAGGAGAAACTCCATCTGTAAATTGCCTGTAGCATGTGCTTGCAAATGAATGTGTACTGTGTGAGGATTTGGCACCCTGTGAACTATGGTGCCTGGGACAGACTCCAGGTTCACCATGACCCTGTACTGGATAAGCAATTACGATAGATGGATGGACAGACGGACGGACGGACTCTGGGGCAGTTTTAGCTATACGCAAGACAGGTAGTTGCCTATGGCCCCAGAATTTCCTACAGAATCTTCTTGGAAGGCCTCCAAAGTAAAGCTTTGCCTAGGACCCCTAAAAAGGACGGATGGATATCATGGAATTCCAAACCTTCACTGTGATATTTTTTAACGATTACGGCTGTCCGAGGCATTTATCAGGGATGAGATGGCCGCTTACCAAAGTCCTTCATGCTGTCTTGGTCCGTCTCATCCAGGAAAAAGTAGCCCTGTTTGACGGCTCGATGCACCTCGAAACACAGGCCCAGACAGGCATCCTCCACCAGGTCTGAGTAGATGTCGTGAGCTAAGGCCTGGCCAGGCGGGGCGGGGAGACAAGGGGCAGGGGTTGGATCTGGTGAGCAGTGAGTCTTATACTTCAGACAAAAAAAGTAATTTTAAAATTGGTCTGAGGAACCACCTCCCCCAATACCTGTACCGAGAGCTGTAGTTACCTCCAGCTTGGTGTTGTCCAGGCCTGACAGCGACATATCTTCCATTTTCATTTGCAAAATCGAAAAGGGAAGCACTGCTGTCTACATAGTATAGCCAGCATGGGGAGGAACAGCACTGGGAACAGGATGGACACAAGAGCATCGGAGATTTAAATAAAAATAACATAGCAAGTACCCATGACTAGCAGTACGCCGTTTCCACTCCCTTAAACGAGTATTGTCAGCGTCGTGAAAGATGTTGTGCTTACACTATTACATAATGGTGTTTAAATCGATCCCATCTGTACTCACAGCAGACGGAGTCCGGCGCGGACCAGGGCACCGTAGATTAAGGCAGCGCTCTTTAATGCTTCGGCCGTGTGCTGCGGACACACACCGCCTCGGTTACCGAACGTCAAAGCGATCAAAGGCGAAAGGAGAGGCGGCCATCGAGCGCACAGCCCCGGCCATGAGAGGAGGGCATCGCAGCCAGCAGCCCGGCCGAGACAATGAGCACGGCCGGGGGGGGGAAGCGGCACAAGCCGCGGCGGGGCTCAGGCGCACACCGCCGGCTAAATACGCAGCAAGCGGCCAGACGTGACACATAAGCGCCGCGGTTCTCCAACCGATAAAAAAATCGCCGCTAAGTCGCGAATTCGCCTTTTAAAAACAAGAAGTTTGGACGCGGCGGGCGACTTTGCTACGGATGAATAGCCGGGCGATGAGTCACATTTCGCCGCCCGACGCCAGGCTTGCCGGGAGGGAATAAGGTGCAGGAACAAAAGGGGAAGCCGCCCGCGTCACCGTAACCCCCTTATTTATCTTTTGTTAAGCGGCTCTGCGGGCTGCCTTCTCGATGGACACCGATCTCGGGGCACGGCGCTCCGGCCAGCGGTAACAAGGCGCCGTGGGAAGCCGAGCCTCAAAGCCCGGCAGCCAGATGCGTGCGATCGAGAGGAAACCCGACGCGCCTGTTACGCTCAAAGGGCTCCGTTAATGTTGTTGTTGTTACCTGCAGTGGTGCGGACACCTATCCGCTGCTGAAACGGGCCAGGGCAGGCGTTCGCGGGGCATACCCGCTACTCCCTCCGCGGCCGCCGGGATCGCCGACACCTAGTTAGCCGTCCCCAGCCATTCCACACCCCAGTTAAGTACGCCGACTGGAAATGTTTAACGGCTCCTATGGAAATGATAAACGTATCGCCAAAAATGTAACGATAAGAAATTTTAAAAATCAAGCACAAGCAGCCATTTTTCTCCCCGGCAGGCGATACTAATCAATCACCCATCGCGCGGATCGCCGGGCAAGATGGCTATATTTTGCCCCAACAATCTGAAAATGCTTGTCATACAAGTTGTACTGGATCTTAAGAATATATTTCCACGGCACCCTATATAAATGAAATATTAATTACACCATATGCATTTTTTGTCAATGATACAGCATACACCGTCAAATTATTAAGTTAACTGAAATATCTCTAATCCACTTTCAAGAGATCATCTGATTTTTATTCAACAGATGTATACGCATAACGTCGCGAACGTTTACGGCTGTTTTGTGCTGATATCTTGAAGCGGTCGCCGGGGTTTCAGCTCTTCCCTTTGTTTTCAGTCACCGAACATACATCTCTGTTTTCCATATTATTGCACATTAATATTTACAACGATTGAGCTTCTCCAGCTTTTTTTTTTTACTAAAAACAGAAACCACCCATGCTCGGTTATCAGCGCTTTCCTGATGTATTTCGCTTAAGGAAGTATGGACATTATTATTTTTTCCCTTTACCTTAATAAATAATCCTATTTTTTGAGATTCAAAGCCTTATTTCACCGATGACGCAGTAAGCACCTTTATAAACAGTAAAATATTTTAAAGTTGACGATGTCATTGGGACAACAATCTAACATGGCTTGGAGACACCTATTTAACAACCGCGGGGCGGCGCGATGGGCGTTTGATTGGTCTGGACTATTACAAAAAGATCGGATGTCCTGGTTACATATTTTCATTAACCAAATCGGTCTAATTTCCGCCACTTGAGCTGAATAGTAACAAAACTTCGCAGCATCAGAACACAAACGTTAAAGGTTGCGGTTTTGAATGAGTGGCGTGGGCATGCTTTCCGCCAGCCACTCCATGCGATAGCAGCCCCGTCCCGGGATGTGCTCCAGCGCGCCACACAGTTACACCTTGAACGTACATGCGGTTGCATAATGGATGGATGGGCTGGTGGAATAACACTGTCTGTAGCAGAGTCAATGCAGATGTCAAATATCGCAATAAAACACATTGACTGCAACCGGTTTCCCTCGTTCTAATGAACTGAACGATTTTAGACGATGACGAAACAAACTAAATGAAACATAAAATATACATGGGCATGGAAGACCATAACTTTTTTTTATAAAATAGAAACCAAGCCAAAGTTTGCGTAAACCTGTCCCAAGAGCTCTGCAAAAATTGCGTTAATGAGGGACTTTTTAACGACCATCAATGCATGTGAATTATTATTAATATCCCTATCATTATTACTTATGGACGACTGAAGTGAATATTTCAAAAAGGGGGGAGGGGAGTATTCAAACAAAATGTATAATATTAGTTTAATACTGTAGTCTAAAATGCCCTGGTAAATCATAGATTCATTTTAGCAGGCAAATAAATTGCAGCTTTATAAATAGATTAACCCTGAAAGGTATTTTATTTTAGAACAAACATATCACAATATATTTCAAAGTTCCTTTCAGTTACAGAAACGTCTCAGGTCACCATTATATTGCCGCCACAATCGAAAGTACCAAACTGTCAGAAACCGACAGAACCGAAATAAAAGCCGTTAACAGAATCTTTTTTAAAAAATTCTTTAACAATGTACAATTTGAAAATGAGACTTTACAGACAGGCTAGAACTGAAATTCCAGAAGGGTAGACAACATAATTTCCCATAAGTAAAAAAAAAAAAAAAAAAAAAAAAAAAAACTTAAAACGGCAGCGGCCTTCTGAAAAATAGCAGATCGTTCAGGTCAGATAAATGCATCAATATTTAGTCTCAAAATAAATGAGAAACCATACTAGAAATAAGACTCCAATTACTCCGGTGCTTCATGACCTATAGAATTATTGGAACTTCCCCTTCCCTACCTCAGAGACAGGCTACTCGTATACAAAACAAGATGGAGAAGAAATACATATAACCAGCAAAGGAAAAACATTTCTGTAGCCACGGCTTGGGTAGTAAAGATCCTGTAAGTAAGAAGTAATGGTGGACTGGGTCCCCCTTTGAGAGCTTCCAAAAAGACGGACAAGGGAAGAGGGCATTATAAACCTTTAACAGCATTTAAACTGCCTATGAACACAGCAGAGGGTGGAAAATGTATACTGGGAGTGTAACAGATGACTGATGGATGAGCCAGTTACCACCCCCAGTGGTTAGGTATGTTACTGCAGGACAGAATGCAGCACTGCCATCTGCCCAGGGCTCGTCGTGGCTCAGTCAGAGTTAAAATTGGTGTTGGAGTCAGATTCCGAGTCTGAGTCAGAGTCTGAAGACTCGGAGCTGGACGAGCTACTGCCACCAGACTCGTTCTCCTTGTCCTTCGTATCCTCGTCCGTGTCCTCGTCCGTGTCCTCGTCCTGAAAAGGGGACCAGAGTTGCTCTGATTATTCTTATTAATGATGCATCCGTGACCCTGTACAGGGGAAACTGGGGAATATGGATCCAAGGATGGATGGGCACATGCAGAATTCTACAACAGTATATTTGGCAGTACTCTTTTTGCAACATTACATTTTTAACTCAAAAACATTTTGGAGTCTCAGCTTCTATAAGCAGAATTTGAACCATCTACACAGACAGTTGACTGAACTGTCTGACCTGAGGCAAGACTCGTTCCCTTTAAATTCTATGGGTGAGCTAGTTGTCTGACAGTGTTTGAGGATGAACACGGGCAGATGTTTGGGTGTTAATTTAGAACCAAAGGAGTCGTCACCTTCTCTTCCTCATCTTCCTCCTCCTCCTCATCATAATCATCCTCATCCTCCTCCTCATCATTATCATCATCATTTTCTTTGTTTGAGGATTCTTCCTCTGATGAGACCTCTTTTTCCTCATCATCTTCATCAGCACCTCCATCTTCTGAATCCTGGGGAGCCATGAGACAGGAGATGAGGTCCCGTTCCTTAGCTGCTCACGCAACAGAGACCAGGCAAGCCGCATCAGACACAGCCCTCCCCAGACTTACCGATTTTTCAGCGGCTGCTGGCGGCATTTTGGCTTTCGACCCACCGGGTTTACTTGTCCTTTTTCGCTTCTAATATAATTTTAAAATGAGTTTAGCCCATGAACTCCCCTCAAAAAAAAAAATAAAATAAAATAAAAATGCAGGACACCATGTTCCACACATCTTTTTACACTTACAGTGGAACAATATTGATCGTAGGCAGCCCTTTCCTGTGGTGAGAGGCTCTGTGGAAGAAGAGGGGAGATTTGGTGATGTGGGCTAAAAGTACAGGTGGATAGTTCAGGTACAGAAAGTTAAAATTTTGACCAAGACTTTGTTTCAACCAACCAGTTGAGTACAGAGAGAAACGGTAACAGAGTCCTCAACTGGTTGGCTGAACAAAATATTGCTCTGGATTTCTACTTCCTGGACCCGAACTATCCACCTGTGCTTTTAGAATTAAGAGTTTCAATTCTGTAGCCTCTAAAATTACTTAAATTTTAACTCTGGTTTTGGTTTCCTTATAATTAGAGACAAAATAAAAATCAAAATAAAACTATTATTGTGCTGAATTTTGTTTCACAGTGATGCTCCCATTTCGTCTTGTGTCAGAAATCTAGCGCACCCCTTTCCAGCCCCATTTTATTTAGAGTTCAAGGAAATCCTCTGTTAAAAAGACAAAGTCCAATAAATGCATGATATTTAAAAAAAAAACAATGAATAATCGTATTAAAGAACCATGATCTCAATATTGATCAAGATAATCGTGATTATGACTTTTGCCAAAATTGAGCAGCCCTAACTGTTACTGCAGGAGAGAAACACAGTAAGGAGCCAAAAACTTCCAAGTTGGGGGAAAAAAGAAAAACCCTGATCCCCCCAGGGAAATCTAACATTATTGAACGAACAAACTAACAAACGAATGGATGAAGAGATGGGCCGGCTTTATGGTCAAAGCCAAAGCCTGATTGGCTAAAACTGAACTAAGTTGTGGCGTGGCACATGTGTCACATGGGACCAAGGTGACCAATGAGATGGATGGCAAACAGCGGGACGAACTGAGCATGCTCGGTCGTGACCGTGGTGCCGAGGAGATTAAAAGCAAGAGTACCTGGCGCCACAGGTCCAGCTGGTCCTTGTACTGCTCCAGCATCGTCGCTGCCAGCGCCTTGTAGGACTCCCGGTCCCTTTCGGAGAAGCTCTTCCAGCGAGCCCCGACCTCTCCCATGCGCGCCTTCAGGGGAAGGTGGGTGAGCTGCTTGCTGGCCAGCACCTCCTGAGAGAAGACGTGGTAGCCACTCCTGAGGACACGAGGTCAGAGGTTAAAGAGACGCGCCGCCCAGCAGCGGTTGGGACCCCGACAGCAGATACTTACGCCGGTGGTTTCTTGGGCTCCCCCACGAACTTTGGGTGTTTTCCCAAGCTGACGGCCACGTTCGGGCTCTGCACTTCACTGAGCTCTCGCTGGTAAGGCAATAAGCGAAGACGACTTATCCGCGAGCAGGACGTCCTCCGTCCGTCGCTAGCATGGCCAGCTTTCTCAGCGTCACATCTCTAAAACAGTGGCGACCGCGGTACCTCGTATCGCTTCCGATCTTTCATAGCCATCTTGATCCACACCATCTTCTTCTTCTTATCCATCGAGAGCCAGACCGAATTCATAGCCTCCTCGGCCCTCGTCCGGTCGTTCTGCTCGGAGGGAGGGCGCGTACAGTCACACGGTGACAACAGGAGAGGTTAATGTTGCTATAATTAGGGCAGGTTACAGAAGCCATCGCGCAACCAAGGCCCCCCAACCCTGTCCATCGATCCTCTGCTCGGTTTATACCATCGTAAGGCTGCAGTGAGTGTAAATTTCAAATTAAAAGTCTAGCCTAACGTCGCTGGTGGCGGGGGGGTCCTGTACTTTGAAGCTTGCCAAGTAGCTCTCGATGACAGAAAGCTGCCAGAAGTCCTGTGCCTTTTTGGGGGGGTCGGGCAGACGACGGTCATCCTTGGCCGCCTTCTCCAACTCGGCCCTCAGCGTCGCCTCCAGACGTTCGTACTTCTCCTGCAGGCCAGCGCACAGGGAGGATCTCCAATACGTTACTTGTATGCAGCTAGGGTAGATTGTGCCTTATAATTACCATCCATTCAAATGTCAACAAAAATCAGCAATTTTTTTTATTTATTTTTTTATAAATTTAAAAATTTTATGCAGTAGGTAGCACGGCAAACAAACAAAGCCACTGGAAACACCTGAGAGGGGTTTCACGACAAAAGTATTTATAATTTGCATTTTTTGTCATTTTTATTAAAATCGAAAGCAAGGTACTATTATTTATTTGTATTTTTTTTTTCAGGCTCAGGCTGAGGCACTGCCTGGAGCAATCGGGGGTAAAAGGCCTTGCTCAAGGGCCCAGTGGTGGAAGCTCTCCATTGACCCCGGGATTCTGATCACATCCACATCATCCTATCCTACTGAGCCATAAGCTGCCAATAATGTCACCTGGGGTCCAAATGGGGAGCAGTCACACTGGCCTGCAGGTGACAGGGCTGTGGCCGCATGGCAGCAAGGGGCCACACCGTACCTTCTTCCTGTCGGGAAGCTCGTCCCACATCTTGGCCAGCATGCGCGTCAGCTCGCCATCCGAAAGATCCGGCCTCTGCCGCTGCAGTTTTGGCCTTTTCTCCTCCGTGAAGATGAAAAGGGCCGAAATAGGCCTCCTGGGCATCTCAGAGCCGGTCTAGATGGGAGAATGAGGGACAGACGAACACGGTATTCATCTGCGCGGCTTTCACTGTCTGTCGGGCAATAAGCAAGCCAAAGTACTAATGCGCCCCGCTTTATGATGGTTTGACTTGTGATATTTTAACTTTATGATGGAGAAATAGAAATACACATTCAATAAGACTCAGACTTTGAATTATGCAAATAGAGAAGGCGGGGCCAAGACATCTGATTGGTTGATCTGACAAAATCTTTCTGCTCTCAGAACATTTTTGTGTAAGTAAAACTGCCATGGGCCTGTGAGCCTCCACTGAAGGGGAGGACTGCCTGGGAGTGCCAGTAGGTGGCACTCACGAGCCGTCTCACCGTGGCGTTGGACGTCTCTCTGGAAGTGGGGCTGCGGCTGCTACACTTCTTGAAGTCCTCTAGCCCCTCCAGCTCCGCTCGCACCCGCTCCTGCTCCTCCTTTGGCAGGCTCTGAGAGCAAAGAGGGAGCCAATTCGGATCCAGGGGGCGGCAACCTCATTCAGAACATAAATATTACATCACAATGCTCTCTTTATTCTCATATCCTTATAAGGTAATTCAGGGCCATCCAAAAAAAATGGAAGGGGTCTCATTTGATTGGAAGGAGGGTACGACCGCACGGCCAATCAGAACTCACAAAGAGGAAGCGATCCATTTCAACTTCATATTCCTTCTTTTTCTAAAATGTGGGAAAATGAATAATGTTAGATAATGGATAACTGGGGAAGGTCAGCTAGAATTCTTAGGAATTGCAAGTGATGCTTGTACATGTTCCTTATTGTTTCTGTCACAGAATAAGCGGCATTATGTTCCACCGCATTGGGAGGAGGTAACCTTCCCAACATTAACGGGGAGCCCAGCTCAGCTCTGCACGAGCGATTGGGTGACGCGTCCATGCACGCTGGACCCCGACAGCCCGCACACGCTCACCTGCAGGCACAGCTTATGGTAGCCGTCCCGGTCACTCTGGCACAACTTCTTCCACTGCTGCCTGCACATCGTCAAGCGTTGTGGAGGCAACAGATCCTTCATGTTGGATACGGCCTCTGAACAGTAGAGGGCGTAGCCGCTTCTGTGGAGCGCATGGAGGAATCACGACCTGTGATCAGGGACGATCTCAAACATGGCTAACAAATGCTCTCCTGGTGACACTGTCAGCTAGCAAGCCAAGGGATCCCGGTGGCAAGCACCTTTCCATCCCATAAGGGGAGAATCAGCTGACTGCGTCACCATGGAGGAGACCCAAGCACTCACACCGGGGGCTTCTCGGGCCGGCCCTCAGATTTCTCCTTCAGGTGCCTTTCGGCCTTGGTCAGGGTGATCTTCTTGATGTCCTCCTCTGAGAGATTGAGCTCCGGATGTTGGTGGATGAACTCGTGCATCGTTTCCTGGGAGACAGGCACAAGGTAAAGCTGACCCCACGGTCGACCTCCACAAGGACCCCGGTGAAAGCTGCATCGCCATGGTGACTCACCTCGTACATCCTCTGCTGCTCTAGGGACCTGTTGATCCATTTCAGCCTCTTCCTGTCTGACAGCTGTGTCCACTGCTTCCACAGCCTGTCCCTGATGTCTCTGGCGTTTGCCTGGACAGAAGACAATCACGTCATTACAAATGCAGATGTCTTAAAATGCACAAACGCCACAATAAAATTGTTGTACTGGCCATATACTAAAATGCTGAAAATGAGTGAAAATAATAGGTAATGCCTTACACTAACTGCACCTTCATAATGTATGCCATGTACCTTCATAATGCATACACAGAACATTCATAAGCTTCGTGTACAGTACCAGTGAAAAGTTTGTACATGCCAAGCCGCCTAGAAGGGAGAGGTATGGAGTGCTGCGTCACAGGAGCTGGCCACCTGAACTAAAATCAGTAGAAATGGATTTGGTGGAGTATGACCAGACAGTGAAAGAAAAGTGGCCAATGAGTGGCTACAAAGTGGCTACTGCAGGGCAGCTGGAAAAGCATCCTGGGAGACCAGTTCCTGACACTAGCGTGAAGGAGACAGTAGGCTCAGCCAGTCCCTGGAGCAAATGGGGATAGGGGCCTTGCTTTGAACCAGCAACCTTCTGAATACCAACCCACAGAGATGTCCCCCAACAATTTTTTTTTTTTTTATTCAATACCTTTTTTGGTTAGGGCATAATTCCATATATGCTATTTAATAGTTTTATTACCTTATTCTAAAGAATAGTACAAATAAACCTTTCTATGGGTAGGTGTGTCCAAACTTATTGGTATTGTAAGTATACCTTAACATCCTAACTTACCTTCACTACTTCAATATACATGAATAACAAACAGTTACACTGTTGTTATCATATAATGTTTGTTATTAATAAATATTAAAAGCTGTTAAGGCATAGTAGGATGTTAAAATATACTTACTTACATGCTGCTTATGATTGCTCTATGAATGCTTTATAAATGCATTATGAAGGTGCAGTTAATGTAAAACGTTACCAAATGTCCTGCAAACATTGATGCTCCAGACTGATTAACACCATTTTCTGTAACACCTAAGACTGGGACGGAAAAGCAACCGTTTTATAAAAGGCAAACCATAGCCGTGGTAACCGCAACCATAGTAACGGTCACTCACATCCGGTTGAATCTTGAGGATGGACTTCTTCTTGTGATTGTACCATAGCTGCTGGGGTGTCTTGGGTTTCTCTGGAATGTTGTTCTTTATGTTGACGTCCGGGTGCTCCTCCCTTAGTGACCGGCACAGAGGAACGACACGCGGAATGAAAGCGCACCATTTGCGGTTTACGGACCATTCCCCCCAGTCGACGAATACGGAACATGGGACCTCACCGGAATTTCAGCACTTTCTGCTCAAAGGCTTCTTTATCTCTTTGAAACTCCTGCACATATTTTGCCTGCAAGAGAACGGACATTCATACACACAAAAAGAAATTGAGCCTTCATGCATTTATCTATTAATAACTGGCATGCCAACACTTAATTGCTAAGCTCAGCTACAGTTAGACTCACCAGCCGAGAAAGGTCTGCTCCTGCTGCTCACCACCCTATCATGATTCTACCACTTGTGAAGGCTGTTAGAAAGACTGACACTATATGATAACCATCCCCAGATGTCCTCTTGCTCTCGGGCCCCTCTCTGCTCACCTTCTTGCGCTCTGGGAGCTCTTTGTACTTCCTGGAGAGGACCTTAGTGAGGTCCATGTTACTCATCTCAGGGTGCAGTTTGGCATACTTGGCCCGTTTCTCCATAAAGAACCTCAAATAAGCCGTCAGTGGCTTTTTTGGAAAATCTGGGTGTTTCTGAGGAAGACGAAAACATGTTCTGGATTAATGGAAGTCTAATCTGGACAAAACAGTACTTGGTTTTAAACTGAGGCCTAGTTTTTTCGGGAGCAGCGCCCTGCCACACTACCTGTGCCCTCCTGCTCCTCTGGGGGTTTCTGACAACGTCCTCCGCGTCGACGAGCATCTCTGACAGTGTGCGATATTTGCGCACCTGAAATCGAACCACAGCCGAGTCATTTCTCACAGAAATCAAGCAAAAAAAAAAAAAAAGAGGCATTTTTGTCCAGTGTGAAACATCCACCGTAATACAGTCAGCGAAAGCCTGTCTTCATTTTTGCAAAGAAACTAAATATTTTTTCCGAGAACCGGCGTAACGGAACGTAGACCCTAAGGCAGACTTGTGAATTCTTATACACTTTCAGGAAGCGTGATGGCCGAGCGCACGCACACCAGCCCCCTCTGCCCACCTCTCGGCACACCGCCTGCCATCTCTGCTTGCAGGCGTCCCCCGAGTAAGAGCCGAACGCCACCTTCTCCCAGTCCAGCCGCGACTCCATCGTCTTGTACCTGCTGAGGTCATTCTGTGGGAGGTTCGTCTTCATGCAGTCCATCAACCTTAACAGGTCCTCCCTGGGCCAAGCTGCGGCACCAAGCACACGGGTTTGGGGACACCCAAAGCACCAGACAAGCACTTATCCTTAGAGTCACACCCTGCCCTCAGCATCAAGCTTACCCTAGTCTCTAAATTGCTAGCCTTTCCTCTAACAAATATTTTATATATCAGCCACCTATACAGACGATTCGCTATATATATAGCACTGCTTTGTCTGCGATATTGACCTCACTGTTCTTCACTTCAGTTCATGCAGTAAAATAAATTTCCACACAGAGGCAATTTAGCCCTGGTTAGTGCTGAATAAAATCACAGGACGGCAATAACACAGCAAAGCATACCACTCTTAGGTGAGATGATATTTCCGCTATTCACTTAACAAAAGTAAATTAGGTTCAAAATTGTAGCACATTTATAATATACTATACACATGAGCTTATTTTTTATTATACAAATTGAAATGTTCCAATCTATAAAGATGTTTCAATCCCACCCACGTAATCAAAGCCATTTAGGTAATAAACTCCATACCTCGGTCTTCAGTGGCTTCCATGTCTCCATACAATCCTCGAAGCCCGTTTCTGCAAAAAGTAAACATACTAAACGAGGACTGAAGAAACTAACTCAACAACAGTGAGGGGGAAATCTGATTAAACACCAATACTTTCACGGGAATTGCGATCCGTTGAGAAAAGAAAAAAAAGTTGTGTTCAAGGAGATCCATCAAGCTAGTGTATCTGTCCAAATAATATATTAAGACGTCCTTGACAGAAGCTGAGAAGTTTGGATTTTCCATAGGCGATCCATCTGACTGGATACACAGACTTGTCAATAAATGTCTGCGCCGCGGTTACAAAGTAAAAGGTCTTATAGCACGTCAAGCATAACCATAATGCGAATAAGTAGTGATGCTTGGTCAGAGCCCACCCGCAGGAAGAGCGAGGTGCCCGCGGTGTCTGGGCACTAGCCATAATGAGCACCGACGTGCGGATTAAACCACGCTACACAAAGTAGCCATGCAGCTCCGCCGCCCGCTACCTCGGAGCCAGTGTGCAAGCCTTATGGTTAGGTGCAGATGTCGGGTCTCTAAAAGCAGAATCGCCAAAGTCGGAAAAAAATTGGATTACGGACGGATCGTATCCGTATAACAGCAGCCCGTGCCTAACAAAAGGATACCGAATGACAACAACGTGAGTCCCTTTGCTGGCTCGTAAAAGCGACTGCAAGGAAATAAAAATATCTCACCCCAGAACTTCCACGGGGCCTCGTTGTCGGCTGCGGCCGGAGAAAGTCAGCTACAAACTCGGATCGAGCCAACGAGACGCGGCTAGGGGCATATTAGGGAGGCGCAATGTGGCGGAAAGCGCTCCGGAGCCAACGAGTCCGGCAAGAAACGCAGATCCCGGCACGGCGAAGTTAAAGGGGCCGACTGCCGGTGGCCGCCCAAGAACTCCCCGGCAGAGGTGCGAGAAACTAAAACTTAAGCCGTGCACTTAATTGGAAGAACTCGTGTGAGCAAAACCGAAAGTGCGCCGACCACGTGTGCGCTCTCGGCCGATCACCGGGCCGCCCGAGCCCGCAGCTCGGCCGCTGATCGCACCGCCCCCCGATCCGTCACGCCGGGCATCATCAAGTGCGCTCTCCAGCTCATCGCGGTGCCTGCACGCTTCGGGGATGCGTTTCTGCTGGAAACTGATTGAAGACACGTGGAGTGAGACTCCCACCCCCTGATAACAGCCCCACTAAAGCATTAAGAGCTGAGGGACCGCGGCGCACCAGAGCGTCTGGGGTTTCCCAGCCATGGTTTTGTGTCGATTGGCGTATTTTTGCGGAAGGCACTAGTGAAATACATGTAACCTCTCGTTTTAAATGCTAGACATCTGAGTGCGTGTCTAAAACTGACCAGCTAGTCCCCCAGTCGGACTTCGGCTCTCTCCCCTGATGCTTATAGTTCATAGCTTTAACTTTAATACTTATTAAAGGTCCACAAAACCGGGCTCCTGCCAGCGATCTCACTGGCATAAACACACCGGGCATGATTTAACTTTTATTTTGGCCACCTTTTTGCAAAACATCCCTGTCTCCATATTTGAAAGTAGCAATAAAGCCCTAAATCACTTTGTATCACACAAGGGTATTATTGGCGGATTTTATGTTTCTGGTTGAAGTCCTGCTGCAGTACCAGCATTGTGGCTGGGGTAGCGGATTCGGATCTGGCCCCAGCATTGGCGAGGTGGTTCCCCTTAACAGCCCGGCCAGACACCCAGTCAGTTTCGGCCCGGCGTCTTGCGGCATCCCCCTTCGAGGTGTAGCCATCCCGAATTAAATCGGTAACACACCACACACCTTGGAACTGCAATGGCTGAAAACGAATCTAAGGGTGGCTTTTATGCTTAATTTATTAATAAATGCATGAAAATCCAGGACATCCAGGTTAGGCGAAAGCCTACAAAGTGCCCTGGATACCGGGACATTTTTGTGACAGCTAGTTCACCTAATTGCATGGTCTTGGATTGGGGGAGGAAAGCCGGGTGAATAAGGGAAGTCCAGGAGTTTCGAACCAGCGATACCGGAGTATGAAGTGACGGTGCTGCCCGCAGAGCCACGACGAAACTGAGCTAGGAGGAGCCGGTGGTGCACCGATGTTCTGGCGGATACAGATGACCGGCCAACCTCTGAGCCCCACGGATCTGTAGTGAAGCGGGTGTCGATGACGTTTCTTCTTAAGGCCTCGTGAATTCGTGCATCAGCCACACGATATAATACAGGCGGCGTGATAGCAGCCAAGCAGCTCGGACTGCAGCGGGGCTGCTGCGGGGTTCTCACTAGCGAGGAGCCGGCGAAATCCCTCATCCTCCACGCGGAGCGATCCCGGTGTCTCGGCCGATGCCGACACGTTAACCGACAACTCCTGCATCTCCAGTAACAGGTTTCTTTCGAACAATTTCCTGCCACCATACATAGACAGGACTGCAGATATTTCATTTTTGTAAAGAAAAGGAAAAAAAGAGGAAATAAGTATTGAAGTATTTCCCCTGTATTTGTAGCGGATTATTATAAACTCTATAGGTTTGAAACAGCTATATAGCACATATTTAAACCAATATAAAATACTAAGACACATCACTGTCTCGATTTCCGATCTCCGATTTCCTCGATTACCCGCATGCAGGGTAAATGTTTTTGCAAAGCAACGAATAATAAGGTTAATTGTATTACATATCACCTACGTTCAGCATCGACATTATTTACGTGTAGTAAACACATTTTAATGGTCAATTCAATACTGTATTAGGTGAAAGAAGCGTTTGTAAGAATCCTTTAAATATCTATGATGGACAAAGATAAATGAATATTCAATTGTGTACTATGTTTTAGAAAAGTACAGACCCCCAACATGCACAGAATTATAGATAATTATATAAAGCAATCTTAACTGCAAACAACTAGCACAAAATAGTTTTTATTGTTATAAACTATAAGCCGACATACAATCATATCAAAAGCCCTTAACATAAGCTATATAGCTCACATGATGGTAGAAAACAAAATAATAATAAAAAAAAACAATCTTATACAATTATATGAAATTGACTACGATATCCTCGTAAGAGGTAAGATCCCATTCGCAATTCTGAACACTAGTGTAGAATAAAACAATAGGCGTAAAAGTATAATGATATATAGCCGAGGGATAAAGGACCTCAGATGCTGCAATATTTGTACAAAAATGCATTTTAAAACTAGTAACAATGCAATTTTAAATTTTGTTAAGCTAAATGGTTCAAAGTTTTGCTAGGAACACACACACAGATAAAAACTAAAAAAAAAACATACAGTGGGATACGTAAATTCACTCCAAATATGGTACTCTGTATTAAAGTAATAAAAGTATTGTAACTTTCTGCTGCGTGAGTATGTGATATTTAAAAACACGTAATGTTTAATGTTCTTCCGAATAGGGCGTGTCATTTGGAGTCTTATATAGATTGGGGCCGGTAGGAGGCGTTCGGCCAGCTTCAGACCAGTGGCACCTCAGTGTAGACGTCCTGCCCCGGCTCTTCCTCAAGCACCACTTTGGCGTCATCAGAATCCAGCTGCAAAGACAGAGCAGGGTGACGACAGCGAAGCGGGCAGGGACGATACGGGTCGTGAGGCGGCCGTCGCAAAGCAAGAGGCTGCTACGATTCTCAGAGGCGACTTACGCATTTCATCTCGCGGGTGCTGAAGAGGCGACCGGTCATTAATAAACGCAGAGGGATGGTAAGAATAAGTACAAAAGGTAGGGCCAGGGAGACGAAGCTGGACTTCACCACCCACAGGAGCACCAAGCATATGATCTGGATAAACGTGAACAGGTGCATCTTCAATGGCTTCACCTGCAGAGGTGGGACAGGGAGAAATTATACAGGTGCATGCATCATTGTAAAATGTGTAAAATGTTTCTTATGACTTGGAATTTAATTCTTGTCCACACAACCTACCAGGCGGGACATTTAGCCCGCTCAACCCAAGAGCCCCATATGAGAGAGCAAATCCCACTGCATGGGGCAATGTCATCATAGTATTGGACTCATAGCTTTTATGAGATTTGCTACATTTGGATTGGATTTGTTGCTTTGCTATCTTAGTAAAGTTCCATGTACCATCTTGTGGTTGAAATATTAGTCTTGTTACTCAAGTTGCTGTTATATTGAGGACATAGATACAACCCACCCGCTGAGGGGTGGCAGACATTTAGGTGACAAATGGCTCTGAATGAGGTGACCTACCAGTGTTGCATAGGCTTCAGGGGGGTAGTACTTCTTAGGTGTTATCAGTAGCAGTACGCGATCCCAAAGCTGGATGCCACTGAGCGAGGTGACCCCCATGTAGAGGAAGATTCCGAACAGGGCCGTGATAGGAATCATCTTCAGGATGGGCTCCATGAGAATGGACAACCCTGGAGACAGCCAGAGTAGAAGAGAGACCCCGTTATGACCAAGGCATGGAAGACAGTGGAAGTAAACTGGGTAATATTGCCTAATATCACTGACTGGTATTAGCTTAGTGTGACGTAATAAAGCAAGATGGGGATGAAGTAAGACAATTTTGATGGTAAAGCCTCTTCAAGATGAATGTTTTCTTTTTTATTCGATGGGCAAAGTCCCGGGATGTTTCTTGTAGGACCCTCGAAGAAGAAAGTTGTGTCCCTTTACACGTGTTGGGGCCGGATCGCGCAGGACTCACCGACGAGCATAGCCACCAGTATGCCGCTGATTCTCTGCTCCAGCACTCTCTCAATCACCGGCTTGGGACCTTTGCTCATTACTGTCAGGGCGTTGGCGTGGGTGACCGAGCGCACCGTGGCGGCACTGAGCCAGGGTACACCGAACAGGGCGCCGACGCCACCCATGCTGACGATCAGCAGGAGGTCCAGGTGGAAGCCCGAGCCCTTCACCATCTTCCTCTCAGGCTTGCTCACAATGAGCCTGGTATGAGAAGGGCAGTCGCCAAGGGGCATGGGGAAATTACCCCGGCAAACGGATGTTAACACCATAACCGAGTTACTTCAACAACACGGCACTAATGCATTAATCCAATGATTGATTGGTTGGTTGGTTGATAGATGCATTCATCCGCCTTCCAACCACTAATCTCGAGCAGGATCAACGCAGGCCTGGAGCCTACTACAGGCAGGATGGCAGTCCATCACAGGGCACATGCATGTATACATACAATTTAGGGACACCGGTTAAGCCTACTCCTACATGTTTGGACTGTGGGCGGGAAGTACTTAGAGGGCACACAGCATAGGGGGAACCTGCAAGCTAATGCAGAATGCAATCCCTACTGAGCATTGTGCCCAGTTAACACATTAAAGTAAAGAAAATTCACAGCTACAATTTTCAATGTTCGTACTGTCAGTAAGGCACAGTAAATAATATTAAACACAAAAGGAACAGGATACCCCAATTATAAGTCAAAAGTCGGTGAGCAGTCACTGTAATACTTAGAGGTGGGCGATACATCGATTTTATCGATTAATTCGAATTTACAGTTCAGGACGATGTGTTTTTATGAAAAACGATTTTATTACTTATTTTACACGCGAGCGCCAAAAGCGGAACTAATGCGACGCACCGTTCTTCACGGGTAAATTAGCGCGGCGCACCCAAACACCGTAGCAGATTCAGAAAGAACATGGCAACGACAGGGGAAATGCTGAAGCTTGTGCCCAAGAAAGCTGCTGCTACATCTGTAATATGAAATTGGTTCGGGTTTGCGCCGTCGGACACAGACCAAACAAGTCCTTGTTGCAGTCAGTTTAAAAACTTGCAACCAAAGGAAGCAGCACGACAAATTTATCCCAGCATTTAAAGCAGAGGCACGCAGCGGAGTGGGAGAAGTGCGGCTCCCTGCGAACCAGCACAGCATCCAAAGTTAGCAAGCGACCGTCCCCGACACGTTTTCGAACTGTGTGCCATATGATAAGAATGGGGCACGGTGGAAGACGATAATAAACGCTGTCGCGATGTATATTTATGTTACAAGTTTCTAAAAGTGTTTACAATGGCGTGCTCTGCCATCTCACAAGCATCTTTTTTGGCTTGTCAGATTGCACTTTAACCGTAAAGTAAAAAAAAATAAAGTTAAAACTTGTTATGAACAATTTATTTGTCATCTGTAGTTTGATTTTGAGAAGCGGAGGGGAAAATCGATTGAAGTCGAAAATCGGATTTATTGTGAAAAGAATCGGAGACTTTATTTTTAGGCCACATCGCCCAGCTCTAGTAATTCTATAGGTTTACCAAAGCATTGTTTTGCCACAATCTCGTGCTGTATTGAGAAGGTAAGTATCGAGGCAGGGCACTCACGTGGTTATCTGAGATTCAAGGAAGATGAGGATGAAAACCAGCATGGCCGGTACTATGCAGGCAAACATCATCCAGATGGGGAACTCTTTAGCGATGCCCAAGGGGTGGATAAACCAGCCTCTGAATTCGGGTTTGGACACTGTTAGTCCTGCTGGCACCGCAAGTTTCTAACAAGAATAAATAAGGGGGATAAGATCAAACAATGTCATTCGGACCTTCAGACCTGTATTCATTTAAACAGCAGGCAAGACTATCAAATAATGAAGAAATACATAATAATGAATGAATTAACTAATCTATTATTACTATTATTGTTGTTGCTGTCTTTATTATCTATCCAGTTGATTGATTGATTGATGGCTGCTTAATTAAGTTGTACTAAAAAAATAGCATGCATTGTGGGTGGTACTGAGCAGGAATGAAGAGCACCGCCCTAGTGGCCGGGTCAGGTATTAAAATGACATTGTAATGCTTTGGAGTGAAAAGGCCATGTGGAAGTAAAATCAGAGTTGTGCTCATTGTGCATATATGGTTGCACATAAGCAGGGCTCTAAGGCACATGTCGGTGTCTGTGTGCTAATGCACACCTGAGTGTAGGTATCCTTAATAAAGATGTCCACGGTGACCATGATGAGCATAGCAATGGGAACGCCGAAGTCGCCGATTATGCGTCTGAGCTGAGGGGTGAGAAAGGCAGGAATGTCGTTAGACACAGCTCCTCCAACACCACATGATCAACACAGACATATATAAACTACAGGAACTATCATACAAATATATTAACATAACAGCAATTATATTCACAGTCACATTCTTAGCAATATATGGGTAACTAGTGTGATGCATGAATTTTAGAGGGTAATTTCTTAATGATATCTACAAGTATAATATTGGGTTTGGTTAAGCATGTATACATTTATTAAATAATGTAGAGTACTGTTGTGAGTTAAATAAAGAAATTTCCGTAGCCTTAACATAATTTCCAGGTGTGTACATTTTATACTTAATAGTAATCACCATTTTCCATAAAATACAATAAAAGACGGTGCTTTGAAATGCCAGGTTTACTGTTTTCCCCTGGCTCTGTGTTCATCTGCTTCAGACATTTATTCTGTACAGGTTGTATAGGCTAGCCATTTCCTTAGGTTTGCAATTTTGTCGCTGTGGAGAATATGACAAGAATATTTACGCACACGACAATGAGACTTACAGGGCCAGGGAGGAAATGGCCGTTCTTGAACTGCCTGAGAAAGTAGGCAATGAAGAAGCACCCAAACATCAGGCACATGGAAAGCAGGGCGGTGTTGGGGAATGGTCCCTCCCGGGATGGTCCAATCGTTCTGTTGCCTGCACTTTGCACGACAACTGGCTGGAAAGGGTCTTCAGATGATTCATTCAGTGCTTTGTAGTTGAGATCCAGAGGATGGTCTGCAAAAATCTGCATAAGGTAGGAGAAGTGCAAAGACTTGAAATATTTCAGTAGAACTTTAATTTAGGCATGGGGCAGGGGACAGATATAAATGGAATACAAATAACAAGATAGTATAACAGGTTTAATGGGTCAAGAATAGCTATGGACTAAGAGCAACGGGTTGCAAGTGAAGGTGATTACATACCTTAAAGAGCTTAGAGAAGGTCTCGTAGATAAAGATGAGGGAGATCAGAATGGAGAAGATCTCTTGTGTAAAACGGCTGATGAATCTGACCAGGAAGCTGCCCTCAACAGCTACCATGATCAGAACGATGATCACTAGCCACATGCCCACCCAGACTCTCCCCACGATGTACTCAATTCCATTATTATTGCAGAACTGAAAAGCAAAAACAAAAATAAACAGCTGCACTGACCAACCATTTTAGAAATCCAATTGAAAAAAAAAACAAACAGAGCTAGCTGTTTGATTGGACGATATTTATATAAACTGCTTACCTGGTAAAAGGCCTCCTCAAAGACAAGCAATGGACCAGAGAAGCCGATGACCAGGATTGGCTGGGCAGCAAATAGGCAGAAGATAATTCCTTGAATGCTGGTTGAGATCATGAGCTCAGACACGCCCATCATTTGATCAGTCTTGTCCGCTGTGGAGACAAGAGGACAAACAGCTCACAAGATGTTTCATGTTTGATAAATCTTGATGAAGCAGACCTCCACAGGCAAGGCATCAGCATGTGCATCCATGCCCCTGACAGCTGGTTTTAACTGGCCTAAGATGGTCTAAGATAGTCTTAGCTGTTCATGTCCCAGTTCCTGCTGCTATTTGATGGAAAAACTAGGCGGGCCACGTATTGGTCATGTTGGTGGCACCAGTCTGTCATACTGGTCATCTGGGTATGACCAGCTAGAATTACCAGCTGGTATGATCAGCTAAACAATCAAACCATCATGTGAAAACATACCTTAAGATACTCAACTATCATAAATTGGTCAATCTGTTTAACCAGCTCAATCTGGCCCAACTGTTTATTTCAGCAGGGATTTGCTTTAACAAACAAGTTAAAATACAACAACAGACATTCCCAACTGACAAGAAATGGATTCCTGATATTGGATAAATTCACTGGAGACTCATTTGAGGGTTTGTTGTCCGCATCAGTTCTCCAGTCTAGGCCTCTTAGATGTACATTAAAGCTACATGCTGTCTCACTGCAGTATGGCTTTTCACATACCTGCTACCCAGTGTTGTACATTTGTAATAGTTGAGGTATACAATGCATTTTTTGTTTGTTTTCGTTTGTGTGTGTGTTTTCGTCTGTCCGTGTGTTTGTGTTTGTTGTTAGTAGTAGTCGTCTACTTACCAAGCAGCCCTCCGAAGGTTATGGCAGGGGAAAGGGCAGCAAAGTAGATGAAGATGACAGCGGCCAAGACCTGAGGGTTGAGGGCATCTGTGATGTCACTGAGACAGTGGCGGTACCGCCTCTTTATGTCTTTGACCAAGCCACCAAATGGGCGCCCTGTGCGCGCAAGTGGATCCTCCCTAGGCACATCGCTGGGACCTTCAAAAAAAGTAAGTCCCACTTCAGCCTTTGGGTACATTTTGCACAATCATGCCGAAACGTGAGGAGGACCATTCGGGAGGTGTGCTGTCACCTGCCGGGCTGTCGAAGAGGAGCCGGGTGTCAGACGGACGAAGCCGCTGGCATAGCATGGTTTTCTGGAAGCTGATCAAGGACTGGAGCATTGACTCGTCTTGGATCTCAGTAGGAGGGATCACAATGCTACAGTCCATGAAATCAGCTACGGCATCTGTTAGGTCTGTGTCGCTCTGGGCCAAGAATGCAGACATATTGAACACCTGAAAAAGCAGGAGTGTTGAAGGTTAACAAACCAATAATGCTACCTCATTGTCTAGCATATAATAATCTGTTTTAGCCACAGCCACACCCCGATGATCTCCAGTCAGCCCCCAACTCCTAGTGAATTGCTTTCAAGGTCTCCCTTACCCGATCAGCCATGAGTGTAGCCATGGCCCTTCCAGACTCATGGTAGTCAACGCCCATCTGGCTGGGTCCCACGAGCACAAAGACAAACCGAACCGGCACCGAACTTTCAAGGGCTGATTCCAGAGCGACGGCCTCCTTCAGCCTCACGAAAGCAACAGTGGGCTTCTGCAGGAAGTCCATGGCCCCTGTCCCAAACAGAACAGGCACTCAAATGTCACTACACCACACTGGCCAACTCAATTAATGTCTATCAGCCAATCAATGGTCCATATTTCCAAAACGTTGGAAATTTTCATATGCACCCTTATTTCCAAAAATATGGGTATGGTATTTTGTTGTGTAACTGTGTTTGTGTAAAGGGTCCTTCTTAGTTTCAGCAAGGAAAATTGTATGATTGTCCAAATCTGGTTCTCTGATCCATCCACACCAACCTGAAAGTACAATTGAAGCCTCCACGCTGCTACTGGACTCTCTCTGGCAGAGAAAGGACAGAGGCCACAGATCAGTTAGACTTTCCCACTGTCCGCTAGAAGACCACTATTTCAATAGGTCAGGTGTCTCAAAAAATCATGGGTACTGGACAATCAATGAGTTATCATTGAATCATCTCAGCAAGGAATGTGACTATTTTAAAAGGAGGTTACCTTCTTGGTGACAGAGAAAGTCTTCATCTCTATCTCAGAAGCTGGAGTCTCCTTCTGCTCAATCTGGCTGTTTGGAGAAAAGTGTCACCCCAGCATTAGAATCAGACTGAGCATCAGAATTAGCGTTTAGCTGAAGAAGATTTTAGAGTGCAGATGGAATCTGCAGTGGTACGTTTGGTGCTCAGACACACAGCTACATGAGCACCCCCTCAGGATGCCCGATATGTATTCTACCAGGCGAGCAGCGTGGCACCGAGCCCACCTGCGTTTCTTCAGCAGGGCCCTCAGCAGGTCATCACGACTGCTTGGCCGTATCTCCTTCTTGGACGCCAATGCGGCCACCACACTCTGTGCGATGTCGCTCAGGCTGCCAGCATCGTGGTCCAGCAGAACCACTCCTGGGCACCGGGTGACAGGGATGAGTGCACAGTTTGTGTATTTAGCGGAAATCCCACTGTGGGAATTTTGCGAGGTTCTAGAACAGAGAACTGAAAGATTGCTGCAACACGAGGCAAATCCAATCGCAGGCGTCTGTCTGTCAAGGAGGAACTTAGGTACAAGTGCTGATCTTGGGGGCAGAAGGCCTTAAGCAATATACATTAGCGAAGAGCATCTGGTGGTGGCAAGCAAACCACTTCACAATGGAATGTTCTCTATAGCATATAACATGAAGCTGATTAAGGATCTGCCAAAAACAAACACAAATGGTTCCCTTTTCCAATGAACTATTGCTGTATAGTTGTGCAGTGTTACAATACTGCGGTGATATTATAAAACTTAAAGGCAATAATGTACATTACGTTTTTGTGGCTCTGTTCATTTAAAACAGAAACTTATTCATTTTAGCTTAGGAATGGCAAAGTCAGTTCCTTCATTGCTTTCAGTGGTTCATTTAATATCTGTATGTTGTAGCTATACATTCAAATATGATATTTCCTGAGTACAAGATGAGATAAGCTGCGGAGAATAATTAACCTAATCAGTCACGGATGCTGCAGGAAAAAAAAGAATACTTCGCTTATACATGACGCTGAAGTGCCACAGCCGTTATTGTTGATAAAGCCTCAAACAGAAAAGTGGAGAAAATCTTGAGTTTAGCACCACCTTGTGGCCAATGTGTAAATAACAGGTCTGTATTACCTGAGATCATGAGTTTACGCAGATGGATTAGACTCTTAAAAGTCAGGTAAGGAATGTGCGCGGAGCTCCAGCTTGTGGAATTTGGGTCATAGCTCTCTTCATAGCCCACCCAGCGGCCGGTCTCCTGCCAGTAGTCTTCCTGGTTGCCATCCTTGACCAGCTCATTGAGCTCCACGTAAGCCTGCAGAGATACAGACAGTCCATGTGCCACCGTCTTGCTAAAGGCAAATGCAAGACCTGGGAAAACACCCCCAAGCTGGCATTCCGACCATGTGGTTTTCAATAATTCCTTCAGGCTCAGTGCCTGGCCATAGCTGAGCCATGTAGTGGGGGAGTAAAGAGCTGTGAGGTGTGCTTCAGCCTCAATCATAGATTGATCCATTCATCCATCCATCCATCCATCCAATCTTATCACATGACACACAGTCACACACTATGGACAATTTGGAGATGCCAGGTCACTTAACTGCATGCTTTTGGACTGAGGGGGGTGAATGGAGTACCCAAGCAAAACCATTACAAACACAGGGGGGACACAAACTCCATAAGCCATAAGCAATTATGACGAACTTACCAGGCAGTCCCCTCTGGTGTTGGCATTGGTGTTGACGTTCAGCGGGGCTGAAGCACATTAAGAAAATGTTGAAGAGGAGCATGAATCACCAAGCAATACAGAGTGTTTACCTGCCTCTGCTGTACGTCATAAGGCAATATATGAACGTCCAAGTCCATAAAACAACCTTAAACTCATTGAGGCAGAGTGCTAGCCACCATCAGCAGTGTAAATGATCTTCTAATTCAGTGCTTCCCAACCCAATCCTCGGGGAAGACCGGACATTCCACGTTTTTGCTCCCTCCCAACTCCCAGCCAATCAGGAGCACCAAATACCTGGTACAGGTGCACTGGGAGCTGAGAGGAAGCAACAACGTGGACTGTCTGGGGGGCTCCAAGAATTGGGTTGGGAAACACTGTTCTTATTCATGGCATAAGGGTAATGAGGTAAACCAGGGGTGGGAAACCTGATCCGTGGAGGGCCGGTGAGGGTGTGTGTTTTTGGGATGACCTCTCAATCAGCCAATAACAGAGCATTGGTCCTCAGCTCCAGTCCTCTTATTGGCTGATTGAAAGGTCATCCCAATAGCCT
Source organism: Petrocephalus schoutedeni (assembly GCA_026780765.1). Taxonomy (NCBI): domain Eukaryota; kingdom Metazoa; phylum Chordata; class Actinopteri; order Osteoglossiformes; family Mormyridae; genus Petrocephalus; species Petrocephalus schoutedeni. The sequence continues at coordinate 29,339 of JAODKL010000058.1, forward strand.
GCACCCACACCGGCCCTCCATGGATCAGGTTCCCCACCCCTGTGGTAAGCAGTAGGCAAAGATATTGACCTGTGTCCAGGGGTGCCCACTAAAGATTCTGGGCCTCACTAAAGCATATTATGTTGGGCCCCCAACCCAGATCAATCAGATTATGTTACAAATTCTTTAGGGCCGCAGTCACGCAGGGGCCCATGGACTTTCCCTCACTTTACGGTGCCCCTGCCTGTGTTAGACAATTTTTGAGATAAATAGTCCCAGCAAAATTAACAAAATTAAATGTCCGTTAATGACCCGTGTAGCCTGGACATATCCCATATACCTTCAGTATCCCGGGAAATGCTGATCTTCTCCGGCTGAGGGTCATAGTCCACCTGCTGGGGCCGCTCCAGGTTATAGCTGCCTCGGTAGCTTGGTGGTGTCCTGCGGGACAAGGGGAAAACCAGGGGCAGGGGGTCAATGACCAGGAGCTGCTTCGGGGGGGGGGTGTTTGAGGGGCAGCCTACACTATAGCGCACCACTCCATGTCTCACCAGATCTTACGAACAACTGGCCACGGCGAGTATTTCCCATTTACGATGCGACGCCAATCAACCCTGACACAGAGAAAAGTCTTTTTGAAATAAACCACCACCTCTGCCTTACTGGACACGTGGTGTCCGTGTTGAGACAGCAAAACTGCTTCTATCAGTGCTTATTTGTTGATGTGAGGTCTGTTTCAGGGTCCAGGCCACTCTGGGGAATCATGCAATTCTATCTTTGACCAGCAGGGGGTAAACGGCTATATATTATACAGGCCAGCTCAAGCCTACTTCCCTAAATACTGATAGTTGCTAATAATTCAGGAAGACCCTGGGTTATGGATCAGTTAAGCTATTGAGTGAAAGTGAGGTTGGGGGTGAGAGAGATCAGGTTAGTTTAGTTAGTTTAACACTGAACCCACAACTCCTGGTAAATGGTTATTTGGTACGATCATAAGCAGGAGCGTGATTCAGAGTGGTGGTTTGATTTCAGGGTCAAAGTCACTCACTGTCTGAAGGGATAGGAAATCCGTGAGTCCTGCTCCTCATAGGACATGTCATTGTCCTGGACAGGTAGACAGAGAGAGAGAGAGAGAGAGCGAGCGAGATGGTGACGAGGCAAAGTGGCATTATAATGAAGCTTGTGATTCAGACCATTTTGTCTCCTTTTATTTATTATTTCCAAAAGATTTCGTCAGTCATCTTATTGCGCATTGCGTACTTGTTTATTTGTTTGTTTGTTTGCTTTCAGCCCATTGGCGAGATGGGCGTTCGGTAAATACCCGACTTACCCCTTCAAATGAAAGGTTAATTTCCATTGGGGTGCGTTGGTATGTCTTTTTTCTGTTTATGTCACTGAACTCTTTGAAATTTCTTTACATTCCCTAAAAGCATACATTTGTGTTATTGTTCAGAGAGCAATAGAAAAAATGCAATACTACGCAAAAGTCTTAGGCAACTAAAGCTTTTTATCTGGGTAGTAAGTCAATATTTGCTTAAAAAATAAACAGTTTAACATTAGAACATTTGCATTTTTTTTGGTTCTCGAGAAAGTGTCCGTTCTCCAAACAGGTACCTTGTCTGTTCCCAAACCCCTCCTCGGGGGCAATCTTGGCATTCCGTGTGTTTGCTAAATTTCACCACCAGCTCAGTTACTTAGTTAATTAGTCAGTTATTTAAATAACCTGATCATTTATTATTAGCCAAGCATGGTGTGCTAGTAGTCAAATCAAAAAATATATCGGATAGCTGCTACAAATACTCAGGTGATTTTTGGAGAGGTTTTGAAATGGTTAAGCTGATGCACTTTGACAGACATAATATCATAGTTTTACACCAACATTAAGACCATTTAAACATCATTTCCATTGACTCCATAAGAATTTAGCATACTACTGTATATATAAAGGCACCAGTACTTTATCTATCATTTTACAAACTCAGGCTTCAACACAATGAGATAAACATACAAACAGTCCACAGTCTATCATGTAACCGTCTGCCTGGGATGGCGGGGAACACATAGGACTATTTTTTCAGCCAGCCAGGGCAGAACTGAGGGTCTTATCTGTGCGTCACACCCTTGCCATAGTCACTGAGTAGATCTCCCTCATTCAGATGTAACCTGCATTGCAAAACCCTCTCCTGCCACCTGTTGCCTACTATATACTATATACTGTATTCTTTTATCATTTCAGAACTACACGATACAGCCATATGTTTGCCTTTCATCTATTGTTTTATCACAATCAACATTAATTTCCAATGAGTTTTCTCCTAAAAAAAAATAAAGTTATCTGGGTTTCTATAACTTCCAGAGAATATTCCAGGTAAAAAACTGGACAAAAACCTTAATACAGCATCACTCATCATACAATGAGAGCAAAGCATTCTGGGAGCATTTTACTAGAAATCTCTGATCATTTTTAATAATGTAATTTCACTGGACACTGAACTTGTCACATATCTATCCCTGTCTTCCAAAACAGGCTGTCAACTCCCTAAATGAAGAGAACGTCTGGCTTCAAGAGATATGAGCCAATTGAACCATAGTAGAGCCACACAAGCACAGAGGTGATACACTCACAGGTCAGCCGACAACCCTGGCTGTTAGTTACTCCATTCTATGCGCCAGAATCTATGCAAGCTACATCTTGTCAACTCTTCTGCATGGACCTGTCACCCACCTTCCTTCCACTGGTTGTGGCCGAGACCCGGCTTAAGACTCCTGCTTATCCTAGCAGACAACAACTGGCTCGCAATGGTGCCACCAGCGGATGGTCATAAGCTCCAGCCAACCCTGCCAGACTGTTCACCACCTCAGACCTTTCCTGTGCCCCAAGATCTCTAGCGCTACTCTTCACCAGAGCTGGGCATTTAATGTACTGCTAGGAATTCGATTGTACTCATTAACACCGTTTTGTTAACCTTCCACGTCGCTACACTGTACCTTTAACCCTCTGCTTTTCATGAGCCTACATGGTTTGGTGATGTGTAACACCAAAGGATTCCACGTAAAGAAATTCTCACAAAAATTCTCTCATGAAAGCTTCCAAGCTTTCATGACGGCATCCTGAAATGTCAGCAAGTATATTTTCTGTGCCCCCTTTGCGACCAGTGCACTAATTTTCTAACATCTGTCGGACAAAACACGAATGCAAGAGTTGATGGGAAAAATAGTGAAACTAAGACCAAAAATTGGTACCAGTTGTGTTTGCATAACAAACAATATTACAAACCATTCCTTCATCTGTGCAATCAGTAAATGTACAACTTTCCAGATGCAAACATAAATTCACAACGTTTCATTGCTTAAGAGCACTAGACAATGTGTACTCTTGTTACACACTACACACTATACAACAAGCAATCCAAAATATATTCTGGAAGAAAAATTGATAATCAGTCTTGTATATTGGTCACCATTGCTGCGTTAGGTCCCTCAAGAGCACGTCATGATAAGAAACTGTTGACTATCTTCTTTCAAAAATGAGCTATGAATTGGTGTGTCTATATCAGGGCAGCAAAGTTCTTACAATTTGCTAAGTGGGTGTTTCAGCACATCAAGCTTCTCTTTGTGGACTTCTGGAAGACAAATTAATTTATTTGACTAGTCTGCTGAAAATATGAACAATATGAACAAAACTGTACGTATTGTAATTTTTATGGTAATCAGTGCATTATTCAATTGATGTTACTACACCATAATTTTATTTGAATGTCACTTTCAAGAACCCCTGTATGTTTTCATAGAACTTTTTGTTCCGGGCTACCACACACACACACACACACACACACACACACACCCCAGGTCAGAGCATTAAAAACAAAGTTAGGTGGAGATGACAGCATAGGTCTTACCTGGGGAAAGGTAATCCTGGTTATTTTGTGGCCGCGGGTGAAGCCCAGGCCGGCTTTGCGTGCAGAGCGGCACTCGGCGAGAGTATGGTGTGCAGAGCGGGTCCGAGGTGGTGAACACCCAGCCTGAGTTCGGCGCTGAGTCATATTCCTCGTTCAAAGTTTGGGGGGCCCTCCACCCACCTCCCCCAGTCCTCTACCCCTCCGTTACTCAGGAGCACCCAGTCGTGGCGAGATAAGCCCATCTCCATAGCCCAAAGTGGCTATCAGCTCTCAGCACCCCCTCACCCCCGCCCCCCCCCACCCTCGCACCCTGGGCCGAGGCAGCTTCTCCACTTCATTGCTAGTTTGGGGCAACCCTGTGCTGTTCACGTCGGAGGCTTATCAGCTGCGGTGCATCTTGAGCTCTGATGTCACTTGTTGACGTACTAGGGATTCCCTTCTTTTTTTTGGGAGGGGGGGTGGTTTGAGGGTTTCCTCCTGAGGTGTTTACACCACAGCCCCCCCCCCACCACCAGCACCTTTTAAAACATTTTTTTTGCAAGGTGAGAGCAAACATAATCATGATTCAAACCTATCTAACCAAAGGACTACAAACACACCAAGAATGATCAAAAACATTCTAGAATAGTTATGTAACAGTATTCAGTGCCTGTATCATAAAATTACCCAGGTTGCTATACTTTGCAAGAATATTCTAGAGAACACACCCTATGAAGAAACACACTACAAAGGACCTGAATGTGGAATGACCCATTAGCTTCTTAAAAATCTTACACAATGATAGCAAATAATTCTGGGAGCATTTGACTTGAATTATTCTCTGATTAACAGCCATTGTCATAATCCCACGTTGCTCCTGTTCCTGTTCAACACTCTTAAGCACCAGTGAGAGTCAGAAGCACAGGTGCCCTCTTGGTTTGGAGAGACATTGTTTAAAAGTCCAGCAGCTGTCCAGCGGTAGGGTTTTTGGGGTCAAAGGGCACCATGTTCATGCTTTCAAGCAACAGTTACACATTTACTTCTAAATGGTACCAAAAATGACATAACTGCCCTGAGTCACTGGGCCTTTTCATCAAGGAATCAAATGCACTGAAGCCACTGATATCTTGTTGTTATACTTTCCATACAAAAAACACTCCTAGCCCCTTATGCTGAGCCACCCTGTTTCACATTGCCCTGCATTTTACACTACATGTACAATAAAAAGCCTCATCCTTTCCACTTGCTGTCTGTATGTCACACCGTGACCTTAGGCGAATGTAATTTCCTGCCCCTGTATACCTGCATATCAGTATTTCCCAACACTGCAAAATGTGCAAAAATGTGGACTGTCTTTCAAGGAGTTGGGAGGGAGCTAAATCATGGACCAACTTTGGGTCCCCACAGACCAGATTGGGATATACTGCTGTATATGGATGGCATGACAATAACACTCACGTGCCCTGACTTGACTTGCCGCCCCACAGACAGAGTGCATTTCTGCTTGGTAAGTTTACTGCGGGTTTCTGGTAGCTGGCAGAAGCATCTTTTCCTAGAAGTCTAATTCCTGAACCTCAGATCTCAGGGCTGTTTTGTACATTTACCTGAGCAAAAGTCACAGTTGTTTCTCATTAACCTGTCAAGCCGCAGTCTGGCAAGAAGTACCCTGTAATGTGACGGCAAGCAGATGCACATGGCACCCATATCATGTTTATGGGGGCTGCCATAACCTGGGATGCATTTTCTATGAGCAAAACACAACACACCAGGAGTAATACCTCACACCTTATTACTTTCAGAGCCATGGTTACCATTTCATTCTGAGGCACTGGATCGTTTTACAGATTGTTGGATTATAATAAATGACATAATTTAGACGACTTGCAGTGCCGGCGTCTGCGGGACGGTCACATGTCCGTAGGTCTTTGATCGAAACCCTGAACCCTAAGTACAGGGGAGCTGACCCTGCGCTCTGACCCCAACCTTGCTGTCACAGCATATGTCTCTGTGTGCCTCATGGAGAGCAAGATGGGGTAAAAGCGAAGAGAGAACCCCCCCCCCCGGGGTTTAATAAAATATCACAATTCTGTTTTATTCTGAGGAGGTTTCATAATATTTCATAAGGCAGGCATTTGAGGAGATTCATGTGATGTTTCTTTGTTTTTTTTTGTGTGGGGGGTAAGAACACAACACACCTGAGACTGACAAAAGGTAACAGATCTGACTCCTGCTTGTGTGGTGGAGCCATACATCTCCATTATATGGAAAACATGGAGGAGGAAGGCAAGGGATGCTGTAGGCAAAAATCAATGAACTCTTAGTAAACATGTTAGTAGGTCCGACTGTTAGCGTTCTACTCCCCAGGGGGCAGTATTGGGGGTGGGCAGGGGGGCTTGAAAAAGACTAGAAACAGCTGAAAAACAACATTCCGTAGTAAAAGACGTGAGTTCCTGTCTGAGACCAACACCACAGAACAAGGAGTTTAATCTGAATTGATCCAGGAAAAAAACTAAATGTTTTTAGAGCTATGGAACTCTCCAACCATCCAACCACTGTAACACTAAACTGGTTTACTTAGACCTAAAAACATGGCCCAAACTCAAGCAAATTTCACACATACACACACAGGCTTGTATTCATATCTTTGTGAGGACGCTCCATCTGTTTCTATGGGAATGACCCTAATCCCAACAATAACAACCAATAACAATAACAACTCCTACTCAGCCCTAACCCAAACCATGAGTAACCACACAAGTGAGTCTTTGGGCATTTTTACTTTTTTGATTGCATTTACACATTTTTTGTGGCGACCTGAAAAATGTCCCCACAAGCTAAAAAGTAAGCAAGGTTTTGCCACATTGTGGGGAAATTTGGTCCTCACAAAATACAACCCCCCCCCCCGACACACACACACAAACACACACACACACGTCTGGGGGTGGCAATCGACCCAACACCCTGCAGGTGTGAGTTTACTCTGGATCAACAGTGCTGCCCTACTGACCTATAGGGTGCTCCATTAATGAGGAGGCCCACGGCAATAGTGTGGACTGTGTGACCCCTCAGGCCCCGTCAATTTAATGTTAATTAACACAAAACAGTCTTCACTGAGTAACTAAGAGGGTCAAGCTGCCAAGTCAAAGGGCAGAACAGGGATGCGTGTCTGTGAAATCCATAAAGCTAAGGGAAGTTGTCCTCTTCAGCACTTCGTGGCTCCAAGCAAGTATAGAAACAAAATCAATTGCAATCTTTAATAATAAAGGAATAATCAAAAAATCACCAAGGGTGTTAACTCAGTCACACCCTAACATTACTTTAATCATACTTACTTTAATCAAAATATATAAGAATCAAACATGGGAGCGAATACAGACATCAGGCGCATAGCAGCGTAGTAAAGTTATGGACGTCCCCCCCCAAGGAGGATGTCTTCCACCTTGGTTAGTGATCGATAATGATGGGACCCCCCCCACCACTACTGAGAGGTACCTATTGGTTGCCTCCTCCCCCAAATTTATTGGCTACAGGCATGCATGTAGATACCGGAGAGTGGATTTTTTCAGCAGCTATAAAGCCCCTGACACTCCTCCGGAGATGTTTTTCACAAGAAGAACAGAGAGAGAGAGCAGGACAGGGATGGGAGAGGGAGAGAAAGACAGGCTGAGGACTGGTCCAAGAAGGAGGGCGGCCCCACTTGGAGGACACGGCGACGCACGGGTGTTCCCCGCCCCCGTTATCGTTAGCTGGGTCTAGCTATCTGTACCCTCCACATGCTGGACTCCCAGCCTCCACTATCTATACGCTAAACAGATACTTCATAGCGTAAGGCCCCACCCACATTTTCTCAGTGCTACCATCCAGTAGACCCAGCCTAAATAAGCTGTTATTATTTGAACTGAATGACAGATGCCTTTAAGCAGCTTAGATATTCCATGGTCTGACATGTCGCTCATTAATGCAGTCAGATATTTCCCCTGGAGCAACTCTTCAGGTGGGACCCACGACATTCCGGCCGTCAGTCGGTTTTCTTAATCACGTTGTCATAGCGTCTCACTTTTTCCTGACTTTGCTCCCGGGGTTTTAGCCACACGACCCGTTGGCATTTGCCCAAATCATGCTTGCAGTCGACCGCACACACCTGGCGTGCACCGAGTGCCGCATTTTATTTATGTCCGTTTATATGCGTTTTCCATGTAAGCAACCCCATTGCTTTCCTCTTGGAGTGTCTCAGCTATTGAAATAAGAATCTGCGCCAGTCAGCTCATCTAATAAGGCCACAAGGGTGAGGTCCATCAGGTCTTAGAAAGAAATTAAAAAAAAATCAGATGAAAGAGCTGTCAGGTAGTCCAAAGGCCATTTTGGGACAGTTTAAAATTTAAAAGGATTTAAAAAATTAAATTTTTTTTTAAACAATTTAAAAGAATATTTTAACTTCTAATTTCTTGAAGGACATTTATTGCTATTATTTGCAGTCAAGTTTTTCTATCAGAAGGGCAGGAACACAAGCCCAAACAAAGATCTTTGCTCTGTTTATGTTAAAGCCACGTCCCGCAGGTGGGAGGCCGGTGACGTATCTTCAGCTGTGGAATCTTTTCACCTGGGGTTAGCAATTAGCCATGCAAAGAATGTGTTTATGTGCCTGTCCTCAAGATCCCCCCTACCCCACCCCCCGGGACAAACCCGAGATGGTCTACAAGGGCGGGACGCCATAGCAGCATCAAAAGCAAGAGCCTCACCATAGGAACGCTGCCACCCAGCCAATAGGAGGGCCGAAGCGATGCATTTTGAATAATGCCCAGAGACGTCAAGGGCAGCGCGACCTTGACACGGATGAGGCGGAGCCGAAAGAAGCCGTGAATGATTAGTACTATCTGCGCTAAAGCAAACGAGATGCCGTGCTATCACATGGTCACAGAGGCCCAATCAGAAGGCACCTTCTCTGGGACCAGGGTCTCACTGTGATGGGGGTCCGTAAAGGTGTCTGTCATACAGGCGTTAGATCCAGGGCTGACGACCAATGAGCTTTACTGTTTCTGCAAGCGTGCGCTTTCATGACAGTGATGATGAAATGCAGCGTCTAGCAGAGGCTTTTTTTTTTTGCACTGTTTACCCCTCCCAGCCAATATTAAGACAGCACCACTAGTATGTTTTGAAAAGAGTAAGTTCCGGTAGGGTTTCCAAACTACTAGTGAAGATGAGGGCCCTAGTACTAAGAACTATCCATCCTGGTTAATTTTGCTTAGTGATGCCTTTATTTCTGTCTGCCTTTACTGTGTTTTACATAAAACCACAATGGGGCAGGAGCCTTATAAACTAAGGGTAGGGCGTCTTACCTTGCAGGTAAAGACTAACCGATTCCAGTAAAAATTAAAGTAAAAGAAAACATTTCGCCCATTGGCAGAGTAAACAAAGCCAATTTTTAATTTCTGGCCAGTTCACGAATGAGACGGAATTGTGAAAAACGACACAAGCCGGGTCCAGGAATGCAAACCTTCATAGCACTGGCATCTTGAACGTAAACAAATGCAGGATTAGACAGGCAGCCCCAGCTGGAGCGCGTGACCACAGTGGACAGTGCGATGCCTCTCATCTCGTCCTCATTCATCACGCTGATTTGCGAGTCTCGCTGCTCTTTTCCAGGTGCACGTTTGCCCTCGTGAGCGCCACACACTAACGTCACACGCCCTTTGCATTTCTGCTAACCGGATGGACCAGATGCCACTGCTCTCCTACTGTTATCTCTTTGGAGGAACTTGTGTAGAAAAAACCTTTTGTATTACACTTCCAGGCACATTTGCAAGATGTGTAATGTTTTTTTTCCCCTGAGGTTACGGCCTGTCAGTGTTTTTGCAAATGACTAAAGTTGGACCACTGGTGTGCGGGAACAGGCCGGCACTAGCGCTGATGACCACGATGACAGTGAAGCTTGTATCTAAGCTGAGCTCACACCTAACCTGGCCACATTTCCCCCAGCTGACAGAAAGCGCAGCTGTTTTGCGTCTGATATAAAGTAACCTTCCTGACCGCCATGGCATGCTACGCGCTTCCGAAACCGCAAATAATGAACAGCAAAAATAAAACAATCACCTTTTGCGACTTGTTTTTCGGGTTGTTAATTTGTTCATTTTAAATCGCAGCAAATAAAGACACAATGTGTTGACATTTACTTCTTTATTCGGCTTAGCTGTCTGGGAGGTACTCGTGCGGGCTGCTTTGCACACATACACAAAAGAAAGCGCGATACAGTGTGTCGCTAGGAAATTTCATAACCGTTTCTTGCTTACGCCATGACTGGGGTTTGGCATTGCCGTATAAGATTCCGGATCTTTCTTAACCAGTTTCTCAAGCTATAACACCTGGGTGTAAAAAGCGCATGCATGGAGCATCCTGGATTTCCACGTCAACATACCATATGGAATGGTGGAGCCTCAGGAGTGAAGGCCACATGGAGCTTATCCAGCCGTATTGCTCTCTGCAAACCCTCCCCTTACTGACGGTTCAGGGTCTGATGGTGGGCAGTACAGGTGCGTCATGACGACTTATCTCAGAAGGATTGCAGAAAAGCTGGTTAGCAGACCAAGTGCATGAATACCTCGCAGAGAAGCTCATCTACGGCATGTCGTCTTATCTCCTAAGACCTTTGTCACTTCCTCCGCAAGGAAAGTCAAGACCAAGTAGCTCACACTATAACCGGTTTTCTACATTTCGGCTTAGTCATCATTAAGGGCTCGACTTTCCGATGTGACAAAGGCGGAGAGAGACAACAGAGCCCAAGCCAATCAGCATTGGCCTTAAAGGTCAGGTTCTTACCATAATTCACTAATAAGAGCTTAAATCTCACTACAGCAAATCTCCCCCAGCTATACGAACAGGAAGTGGATAAGGGTGACTTGCTGAAATTGGATTTTTGAATGGGAGACCTGGATAGGTATCAGCTAAAAAATTAATTAAAATCAATAAAGATTACAGCCAATATAATTTGTAGTTACAGAGGAAGCAGTAGTATCCACAATTCTCTTTTAAAATCAATGTTTATAAAATAAAATTTAAAAAAAAACAAAATGGAATGCTCCCTTGCCCCAAAGGGCTTACTGGACGCTGAGGGGGGCAGGGGGGGCTATGCTATAACGGCAAATGCATAATTTTATCCGGCCTGATCTCATCTGGGGGTTTTGGCGACAAACTGGGGATAGAAGGCGCACTGGCTTGGAAGGGGGGAGAGGAGCCAGCCAGGAGTTACAGGATAATGCACGACGCCCGGCTTCTGGTGAGCTTCTCCACGGGTTTGTTTTCGTAAGCCTTCTGGACGGCATCCAGCACCTGCGGAGAGAAACACATCCAAGACCCTGAAACATGCCTCCAGTACTCAAACGCCACCTCAAAGCCGCGGAAAAGCAGTCCCGGTTAATTTAAACGGATAGTGCATATGCACTCACATCTTCATTGTACGGGAAGCCACCACTTTCGAGTTTGGAGAAGACTTGCTGTCCATTGATCTCAATCTCAAAGCTCCCTGCAAGTCACAAAAGGGGAAAAAAGGAACTTGGGATCAAAGAATCGTAGCGTACCGGATAAAATACACTTAGAGTTGTTTTCTATTGGCAAATCAATTTTAAAGCATTAGTAAACGGCGCTACTAAACTCAGTGCCTGGTTAATTATACGCGCCACTGCGGCTACTTGGGATTATAGAAACGCTACCAAGAAATTGTGTCATAAATGAGCGAACAGCAGACAAGCACCCGCCAAATGATTAACCCGTGGGGTCACGTTTCTTGAAGTTTTTTTTATTTTCCGCCAGCAATCCGTCATTACCTCTCCTCCCGACGTTGCCCGACACCGCCGCTTCCGCGAACTTCGCCCGGATCGCTTGGGCGAGCTCCTGGAAGCGGGGCTGGTAGCCTCATCCTCCGCTTCGGACAGTCAGGGGGGAGCCGGCGCCGCACGACCCGATCGGGAAGGAGAGAAGACACGGGGAGATCGCACTTTGTTACTTAGTACCGGTTCTTTACCAGGAAGGAGCTTTTACAGCATGTAAGCCATACCTTCTCGTTATGCGAAAAGAATCAACAAGTCCTTCGTTTTGTTAAAATAAACTCAGTACTAAATACGCGAATCGTTTAATGTGTAGTGGCATAGTGTAATACAAGGTAATAGGTAATTTCAGAAGCAATAAGGAGAATCTTTAGGCTATGCAACTTTGAAGCTTTCGTGCTGTGATTATTAAATAATAATACAGTACTTAAACCAGCTCCTCCGTTTTGGTATATAGCAAACACAAATCTACCGGTATTTATAGAAAGCAGGAGATTCAACTTACCAATATTCAATCTTGACTTTTACAGTCATTTTGTATTAGCTAGATCTGCGTCTGGTTCCTTCCTCACACCAGAGACTAATTAGCAAATATGATCATGACAGCCTATGGCCCAACCAGTTAAACTGCTTTTGGTTGGCAAGACGACAGCATGCAAACGGCAATATATAGCTGCGGATTTTATTGCATGACGAGGCATAAATCAGAACCTGCGCGGGCATAATAAAATAGTCTACCGCAATTTAGTCACTTTAGTCAAAGATTCTTTTCCTGAGTCCCAGTTAGACGTTTTCGCGATTTATGGGATTTAAGCTAGCATTTTTTTTAGGTTTGGAGAAAACATTTTATGGGGCCCTCATACAGCGCCAGGCCGCCAGAACCTGCCACCACGCACCCCTCTGACAGGCCTGCTAGCCCAGTAAGGAGAATTACTAAACGGCCACTAATTAAGCACAATTGGTCTTGCTAAGTCTAAAATAGTTTTAAATTAACAGATCCCAGTTTCTTAATTATGTAGGAGAGTTCCAAGTTTCCTCCACTCACTAAAGCAGGGCTGCCCAACTCCAGTCCTGGAGGGCCAGAATCCAACACAGTTTGCAGATTTCCCTGCTCAAACACATATTAATCAGCTAATTACCAGGTTTAACGAGTATGTCTGAGCAGGGAAATCTGCAGATTGTGTTGGATTCTGGCCCTTCAGGACTGGAGTTGGGCAGCCCTGCACAAAAGTATAGAGTCTGAGCACTGCTCACAGGCTTTGCAGGTGGAGAGTATTAAACAGGCCTAAGCAGTCCTCAGGACAGGACAAGGTATTTTGCATATCCCCACACACTCAGCCTAAAATCACGGATTTTAACCCCCTACCAAAATTTGCTCCTGCTGTCCAGTTGGCAGGGAACAACATCCTACCAAGGGGGACCACCGTATAGTTTGGTTTGCCAATAAAAATATCCACCAAGAGAAATAACCTTTAAATGTGTACATTTTAGAGACCATCCTGCAATATTTGTTTGTTTTATTTTAGTGGGAGGAGTAATCATAAATTAGACATCAACTCACCAGATTGTTAAACAGATTATTCTTTGGAATTTGTCAAAGGCCTATTTCGTGCATTGATAATAGGTTAGGCCTATCGTTGTAATATAATAAAATAGGGTATAGGCTTACTTTATTTATTCCATGGGAGAAATTATTTAAGTTTTCAGAAAGATGCACAAATATTGTCTTATTTGTTATGAAGGATACTACGACAGTGTTAAGTGTTATTTCGTAGAAAATCAGTTTAGCTACCAAAGATTTTAGGTATTTTTCTTATATAAAAAAAGCTGTGTGGCAACTAGGGGGCAGCAGCCACCCGCGTCAAAACCCGATCTACTAACATTACAGCCAGAAACTAGAGGTGAATATAAGCATCTGTCTTTGGGATACTGGATACTCTCCTATGCCTCCCATCCTAAAAAGCTGCTTCATGGCAATCCCGTCATTTAATATGGTGTTTATTATAACTGGTTACAAATGACTAATGACCGCATGTAATAGCCTACTAACAGCTAATATTAAAACTTGTCTAGAGGCTTTGTACCGGAAAGGGTGTGATCTCTGTCGTGGAAAAGTGCTTGATGCTGATGCATTATGTTTGTATATAAGCAGAAGCGTTTAAACGTGCGGCGATTACCACCTCTAGCGGTCCTCGTTATTGGGTCTGCTGCAATATTATGAAATTCAGGTAACGCTGAGACCACGAATGAATGAATTTCTGAAAGGAGTTCTGAGGCTATAGATTGTGTGCTCTTCTAAATAAATAAATGTCATTGCCAACAATGCATCGGCACACATCATCCGCGCACGCAAAGTATTTCTGGGAGCATGAGGACTCAGCAGTGTTGTGCCCTACTTCTGCATACAGGGGGCGCTGCTCCATTAGTCACTACTGCCGCAAGCGCAGAAGGGAATCATAAAATTAGGCTATTGACCAACATCGCTATGACCTAAATGGCTCCATTAGGTCAATATTGTATCGAGGACGACTAATTGGACGGTTGGCGCGGGGGGGGGGGGGGGGGGGGGGGGGGGGGGGGGTCGTTACTTTATCTAGAACAGGGTTACTCAGTCCTTGTCTTAATTTCAGGCGAGATGATGGTGATTAATGAGCCGCAATTAAATTGTTTATTGCATGCTCACAATAATTTGATATCATCTTGATATTTATTGTTGTTGTTGTTGTTTTTTTTTTCGAAGGAGAACGAGTTTATTTGTATCCAAAAGAGTCCTAAAAAGGTTTCTTTGTCTCCTTTAATGTATTTAACTGTTTATATTATGTAACAGCTCACTAACCCCTGGCCAGTTCAACAAACAAATGACTGGTTTACTTAGATTAAACCGATTAATGTTTCGGGGCGCACTAAGAGTGAAATCAAGTTAAGCTAACGGATTTTAATTTACATTTCTGCCAAAGTGCCTTTAACGCACATTAAAGGATCTGCTGCTTTAAAGTATTTTCAGATGCGGCATTCGGGTTATCGTTTCACAACAAGTCAATCAGACGTCGTCAATTAGGGGCTTGTTTGGACCAGCAATCAGAACTCGTGCTGGCCCCGGGATGGGGGAAAGCAGGGGTGGATGGAAAAGAGTGCAAGTGGCTGAAACTGCACTCTGTAGTGGTGGGGGCAGCCTCAGTGCTACCCACGGTGAGTCACCCCAGTGCAGCGGCACAAAACTAATGTGAAATGCACATTAGGTGACAGGGAGTCTAACTCGAGACACTGATTCATCGTGATGGCTTAGTCATCGGGCCGGTGCGGAATGGTAGAGACGCCGGGACGTCGATTTTGCGATTTTGGGGGGTGGCATCGGTCCCGCGTGCGTCCCCTTTCATGTGGCAGGACGTGTGAGACGGCATCACGGTTATTATGACGCATGTCACCCCGGCTGCGCACGTGCCGTCATGCAGCGCGGCTGCATTCCCCGACCGAACGTCTTAAACACAGGCGCTGCATGCACGGAGTATGTAATATCGCCACAAGGCGGCGCTGCCACTGCAAACCAACCACACAAAAAGTGAATCTCACCTTATTTAAAAGAGATGCGTGTTTTTTTAAAAGGCTTCCTACGCGATAATACGCATAGATGCCGCGTTTCTTTTTTAAGGGGCATTTGCGTGCATCAGTGGTGTCATTGAAACCAGCCGGTGCTGAAAAACAACCGGTAAAAGCACCGGAGAGGAATCCCATATTACCGATAGAGAGTGGCGAGGCTTTCGAGAAAATAGGCTGGGGGGCGCAAATGAAAGGCGCGAGAGGTGTCTGTGGGTGGCTGATGGTGGGAGAGGTGCCTGGAAGCTCAGGTAGGGGGGGTGTAATGGGGGGAGGCGGATGCATGTTCCCCAGCGTCTAATGCAGTGCCCCCATAACCCCACCGACAATGCCCGCCTAATTTGACCTTTAATGTGTCCAGATCAATGTGACCATCGTTTCTGTCTGCTAGACCAGCACCGGGTGGGGGGACAATCAATGCATATCTATAGGACATAAGAGATAATGCCCCTAGTCCAGTCGGAACCTGACGTGCATGCATGGTTATGGCATGAAACCATGCAGGACAGGTCAGACCGCCGTGTCAGGAAAAAAAAACACTCTGCAGGCACTCTGCAGTTTTACACATCGTCACAAAGCAGTACGATTCTGCTTTGATCAGTTTTCACTGCGCACTGAGTGATAAAAAAAAAAACATTTTAGGCAGAATATCAGGGTAGTGGAGTGTAAACTTAAAAGGGATTTCTTTCACGGATTTATTAAAAGCGGCAGGATTTTGTGTTTAATGGAAATCTGGAAGGATCGTTATGATTATCATAACCGAAAGGGCTGCTAATTGCCCGTTAATTGCTGTGCCGCTACGTCGCTTCGCAACTTTTTAGATTGACTTAGCAGAGAAATACTCCCAAGGTGACTCATGAGGGGTATGGCGGCTGATGGTGAGCGGGGGCCTCCGTGTGTCCGCTCGTGTGCCAGGGGAGGAGTGCGACACAGGCTGGCTGACAGGCGGGTGATCCCTTAGCCTTATGTGACACCCCAGCCGCCCCTCCCACCTGGCCTTCAGGCTGATCTGCAGCTCCACAGGAAGAGAGAGAAATGGATCTCTTATTGAAGCTTTTTAAGAAACAATTACTGCGCCACATCCATCTCCATTAAGGGGACAGGCGAGAGGCTCACCCAGCCTCCAAGGCTCGAGTTTCCCCATGAGTTATTTTTTCAGGTGGGCAGGACAGGGCGAGGGCGGGGTCTGAGAAATGGTGAGGTGGGGGCGGGGCATAATTGGACGCAGTCAAACATAATCATCACCTCACTTCCTGTGTGTGGCAGGACAGGGGTGGGGGGGATGGGGGTTCCATGTTTTCCTAACAGAGAGCTCATAACTCCTGTTTTTTGCTCGGAATTTGGCTAATTTACTAGAGGAACCCGGAGACAGTTTTCTTATTTTGACAAATGAAATGAATGGGTGATGCAAATATAGTTACTGATGCATCAGCCATCATTCAATAGGAGGGTATCACACTCTCAGAAAACAGGGCACCAATTTGTACCTTTGCTTGTCACTGGGGCTGTACCCTCAAGGGTCTGCCAATTGTACCCTTAGCTGTAGGTAATT
>JAODKL010000058.1:50982-72749 GCA_026780765.1 Petrocephalus schoutedeni
GGTGGGGGGGGGGGGGCGGCTGAGGAGGGGGAGATGGAACAGCTCCACTACAGCAAAGGGATACACACTTAAATTAGCCTCGAACCCCCCTGCAGACGTGATCAGCACAATCCGGGCCAAAGGCGTGACACCGAAGGTGCTGTTACAGTGTCGGTGTCTCCCCCCATCCTCTGACCTTCTCTCCTCTCCCACAGGAAGTGTGTTTATTTATACCAGCGTATAGATTTCTGAGCCTTGTTTGCAAAAGTCACATGGGAAAAATCTCCAGTGAGCTGAACAGAGAGGATTATCTCTGTAATTATGATGAGCTGGCAAAAGGAGGCCGTTAACAAAGACCAGGGATCTCAGTTCATTAGCCGGCCAGTGCTTCCAAAGTTCATTTTCACATCGATCTTCTGGGGGGGAGGGGGGTGGGAAGCATCCCTGAATATATGCAAACCCAGCACTGGGTGTTGGGGGAGCTGGACCATACTACTGGTCAGTGACCGATATTGAGACACACAGGCATCCTGGGGGTAAAATGTGAACGGGGCCCTAGGCCTTGCTGAGAAAAAGCCCTCCAACATGAATGTTAAATAGCCAGTAGGGTCACATCTATGACAGCCCCGAGATCCAGTTTAAACTGACAGAAAAATAGCCAGATCTGTCTTTCGAGCACGCCGCATCAAAGATATTCTTCACCGGGATGTAGATTTCTTTCTCTTTGTCAACAGCAAATGGGATTAAAGCCATAAAAATCTAGAGAGTGGCCCCATCGATTGTCTTAATTTGAATGTTTTTTTAAACCCGGACCGGAACCAAACACAAACACTCCCAAAAGCAGCCGCGGGCGGGAGCCGCATGATTTACGAGGCTGTCTCCCGGCATCCGGTTCCTGGAAAGTCGCGGGCTGCCCGTCCTGCATCCGCTTCGAGATCCCGGCCCATTTCCCTGATTAAATCCGATAATTGACTCAAAGCAATTCCAGCAGAGGTGAAGACTCTGCCTCGGTGCTAATCAGCGATGGCTTTTCTTAATGCAAACCGTAATTTCTCACAGCAGTTATGCTGGCGCTGTACGCCCTTCACGATTGGTCGGCTGGTGGGACACGCCCCTTTTTGTAGTAGCTGGCCCCTAAATCACGGGAATACCTGAATGAATTTCTATGTAAATACTTACTGAGCATAAATATGGACCCCGGAACTCAAAGCTGGCCAGCACTGGAAGAGGTCCTGCACAACCCTCCCCCGCAGCCAGATCTCCCATGTGAGGAGACAGAGACTAGGTGGAACACCACATAAATTTATGTACATTGCAAGAGAGCATTCAAAGGCTTCAGTGTATGAAACATAGACCAGTATGGATTTCTGACTTAGGGTATACTCATGCTAGGCCCGATTGCCTTGTAGTGTGCTCAAGCACAATTGCTGTCACACAGCAAATGGTCAATTTCCTTATTTTGTGGCTTATTTGGAGTCATTTCGGGTGTGATGACACACGGCCCCTCTTAGTGACTTATGCAGCACCACGATTTTCATTAAATCTTGCTGCACATATAAAAAGGTTTTACTGAATATCTCGGAGTTTTTGTGCGTTGCACCCGGCTGTTCCTGGATACTCTCGTCAGCCCAGATTTCCACAGACCAGAGTGATCCCTTTGACACCATGTTTCTTAAATGGCCAGTCGCATAATTGATGTCATATCTGAGTTCCGTGCTTGGGCACGGTATTGCGATCACACTAGATCCATGCCGTGCACAAGTCTAACTGAACTGAGCCCAGGCTCACCTATTCGAGCAGACTGGGCACGGTACGGAGCAATCACACTAATCAAACGAACTGGACATTGGGGGTCATATGTACTAGGGGACAGTACAGATTGCCTAGTGTGAGTACACCCTTAGCAAAAGAGATATCCAGGTAAATTCTGGAAAAGCTAGAGGCTCAAGTTTATAATATAAAAATGATGAACATTTTAACAATAATATCGCTAATTAAAAGCTAGCATGGTATAAACCAAGCTGGTGAATAATCAACACAAGCCAATAGCAGCATCAATTTTCCAAACTGTGCAGTCCTATTTAAATAAGATCCCAATATTAGCATAGACCTTTGATGTTCTACATTAAAGGCCACTGCAATCATATGGTGGTATATTACATTTTAGAGCCCAATTTTGGTATTAACTAGACGTAATGCATATGCTTTAATATGAGACCCAGAAGCTGTAAACAAAAATCGGATCAAAGCGATATAATTGGACATGAGTGACATTACGTCTCATGCTGAAGTACTCATTCGCACCATTTCATGTTCTTTCCCGAGGACATGCATTGTCATAGAGTAGAAAATTTAGGAGATAAGCTCAGTAATGGGTCGTCAGAGACTCCCCAGCCTCAGCTAAAACCAACTGCAATACATTAATCATGAATCCCATTAGCAAAAGAGGTAATTAACACATGATAAATGCACTTAGCAGACTAAGCATCAAGGGCGATGGCTCTTAGATGTAGCTGTGAATCAATTTTAGTTTCCTCTGTCAGGTACATTTAGGGGTGTTCCTGAAATAATGGCAAGAAGAAATAGAAAAAATAGCAATTTGTGTCCAGAGGTTCGTGGAAAGCTTGGATGAATTTAACTCGTAAAATGATCCCATGGCGAGAGGAATGTCTGTGAATGTAACACAGGCTGTGACATTATCTGCATTAACACACTTATTTTTTTGGGGGAGGGGGGGTCCACATGCATTATGAGAGTGTTTCTCAAAGCAAATAATGCCTGGTTACATCACAGCAGTGTCAGGACTCAGGAGCTCTATGGACGCCTCATGTATGGTGTGTTCCGCACATGTCTGCTCATCTGCATCAAGACATCCTTTTGAATGTGGCCTTCAGCTGCTAGAAACTCTTGGGGGGGGGGGGGGGGTACTTAATGGATCCTCTGGGATGGGGGCCTTATACAGCAGAGTAACCCAGTGGCACAGTGGTGAATATATGCATATTTACGGCATATCGCTTACCCACCTCAAGAAAGTGGATTTACTGTATATACCCACCTAAGAATTTGTAGAAATGCGTATCAGTCAGAGGAGACATACATATGCTCAGTTATACAGTATTAGGGCCAGCCCGTCCTGCAGGCGAAATAAGCGATCGCCTAGGGCACCATCTGGTTGGGGGCCACAAATGAGTGAGTTAAAAAAAATCAAAAGAAATAGCTCTGTGTGCATTCCATGACGTTACATTACGGTCATTTACAGTGTTTCATTCCTCATGTGAAACGCATGCGAGCTGGCTAGTAAGCAGCCAGATACTCTGTTACTGAAATGTTTTTAGTATAAATGAAATTTTAAAAAATTATTCTCTGCTGTCCTGTTAGGGGGGATCCCAGCAGAATCTCGTCTAGTGCGCCAGGACACCCATATATAAGCGTGTCTCAAAGGAGAGCATGATGGGGGGGAAATCAGATTACATACTTGTGCAAATGACAAGCTTCATTTATATCATTTCACTTCATTTTTCATATCCTCCTGAGATTCAGGGGGGAAAAAAGTTTTCATTTTGATTTTTTTTTTATGTTTAAATGTTTGAATGTTAAAAACAGTACACCCCCACACATGTGACAATCTCAAACTGTCCTCTTTAAGGGACAATGGGACTTAACAGAGTGGCATGTAGCATATTAAGAGATATGAAGAAAAAAATGTGAAAAAGAAACTCTGTAGACAGCAAAAATGGGTCACTGGATCTCAGGTGGACATACCATTCAGTGGCACCTATCGTATGATTTCCACACCACATCTCCCAGGACACAGTGACTCGTCACGGCTTTGGCATGTCAGAGCGCGTAAAACCGGGCATGCTGAGCCGCCCCACAGTACCGTGGGAACCGCGCACCCGCATCTGCTCCGCGGCTGAGGCCGGCGTCCGCGCGACACCTACGCCGTTTGCAGAGCTGTCACCCCCGGCGCCAGAGGCCTGGGAACGCTCCTGCGCGCGACTTCATCCCAGCGGCAGGTCGACCGCGTGGCTGCAGATGGAACTCCTAGCGACATCATTTCCTGTGATACGGGGGGCCCAATAGCAACAATGAAAAGGATGATAAAATTAATAAGGAGAAGAGGAGGGGGAGGGGGGCATTATATATGGCTGTTACAGCTGCGAACGATTACTGTAAAGGCCCGAAACGGCGATTGAAAACTGTCAGTGGCGAAATTTATACCCGTGCCACCTGGTCTCAGAAACGTCGCGTAATCAAAACCAAAAGCCGATGCAAATTCCCAGCCACTTATCAGATTGAAATCAATGAACCGAGCTGGGTTGCGAAGACGGATAAAATGAAAAATCGCTCGTAAAGACTCCCGTCTGACCTCTGGCGGGTCAGAGAACACGGAGGCAAATCCTCCCCGGTGGTCCATCACACCCGGAGGGGAATCGGATTGAAGGAGCCGAGAGCTGAAGACACTTAGCAGGCGGGGAGGGTGGGATTTTTCCCCCATGGGATTTCGCACGCGGATCTCAATCCAATCAATACCATGAACCCCCCCACGCCCCCGTGGTTCGTGAGCTGGGGACTGAGGCAAAGCTAGTGAAGCACAGTGTCGGGAATAATTAATTTGGTTAATGTTAAAAAGATGATTTACAAAAAAATCCCATCTATTGTAAATATTTTAATTATCATTGTCATAGAAATGAGTGAAATTTAGTTCTACATGGAAAACAAGTGGAAAAAAACAGGGTCACAGTTTCAGTGGCTCAGTTGAGTCCAACCCTCAGGTCCTCTCAAAGGAACATATGTTCCTCATGTTGAGGGACTGTTAAATTACTTATTTGTAGGTTGGGGGGGGTGATGCTGTAATATCCCTCCCCCAGTATCTTTGCGCACACATTCTCAGATCTCAAGACCAAAAGGTTGCATAGGATGAGAATGTTTTTTCGGGAAGCCACATTGGATTATGGCTGAGCCCCTCAATCAGGGCCCACTCAGAAGCTTGGCTCCCATCTATTCCCCAGACACACCACTCCTTTTTTCCCTTAATCCTCATAATCAGCAAACTCACCACTGACTATTACAATGACCAGTCAGGAAATCCTGAACAAAAACGAAACAACCAAAATAGCTTCCCTTCCCCCACAAAAAAAAGATTCCCTTTCTAATGCTACCTTGCCTTGGCAGCAAGCCGCAGTCAAAGTCTGTCTGCGGCCTCTTGTAGAACGATTTGCCAGCTCCGATTTCCCCAAAGCTTCGCTAACATGCTGGAGCTGCCTGCCTTGCATTGGTGGACAAAAGTCGCTCTTCCAGAGAAGTAGCCATCTTCCTGTGTGCTCCCAGGGTTCCTTAATGATCATGTTCGCGGTGGTGTCCCTGGTGATGAGTGGGCGTGACCCAAAGCGGCCACTCTCTGCAGGTTAGTGTTAGTAAAAGCGAATGAGTGCCAAACACAGCATTTGCATTTGGTAAGCCCAAACTATGGAACCGAGCCCACTGTTCAAATTGAGGGGGATCTAGAGGGTCTCAGGACCCCCCCCCCCCCATATGAATGCAAGGACCTCCCATAACTAAATATGATTTACTGCCACCCACCCACTTCCGCCATCCCGGCCAACAACTTGTACATTGTAGTCAGATAACACACCAGGCGACCTCTGACACAATCTGAACATTGACTGAGACCTCTAGCTGACTGGGACTTCATGGTGTGGGATATGGGAATGTTCTAGGAAACAAGCTTTGTACTCCACCAGTGATCAGCCATTTGATCGGTCATCAAGTTGAGTTAATTTTATTTACATTTACCATGAAAGCAGTTGACCGAAGTGCTTTACAATTTATAAAAATATACAAAAGATTAAACATATAGAGCCGAAAAAAAGAAAACAAATGTTAAAACAGTCTCACTCTAGATTAAAAGCCAAGGAGAAAATATAGGTGTAACATACATCTTCCCTTTGACACTGGGACGGACAATCTCTCGGGAGTTTACCGTTTTGTCTGTTTCTAGTTAATTAGTTAAGTCATTAGTTAATTAATTAGTTGTACATTTCTTCACTTCATCTATCTGTTTGTGTCCTGAAGGTGCCAAACGAGCCCTTCGCGGAAGCCCTACCCCTCAGAGGAACGCGTTCCCTTATAGATGGCCCTACCAGCCGGATGTAGGATGTGGTCACATCGACCCCGGGATCGATACGCCGGCGGGAGTGCGCTCGAACGCTCACGCGGCTGTAGCTGAGGGAAACTGGATCCTACTGCTGAAGACGATTTCAAGCCATTTTTTGTCTTTGCTGCCAAGGATTTACTAGGAAGGAGTTTAACTGTCTGGGTTGTCACCTGTCACCATGAGGGATCTTTCAGTATAAGGGAATAAGGAGCTGCCCTGTCACTACAAGATAATCTCCCCTAAATGCTATGATACAGGAAAACAAAAATCATTCCCCATTCATGGAGCCATCAGGAATGTACTCAAGAGGTTACTGCCAAATTAACAATATCATTTTAATAAACATGGTGTCCCAACACAGGTGTGCCAATTCAATTAGATTCTGATTCACAACCTAACAATTCAACTCAATCTGATTCAATTTGATTCCATTTCGATATCAGTCTGATAGAAATGAGATATGAAATACTATATAGCAGCTTTCCATATGTGAAGAGATGTTTAAAAAGCTCTAAATGAAATGCAAATTTATACATGCAGCGTCAGTAAAGAAATTGTGAAAACCACTAAAGAAAGGCAGAAGGCTTGGGTCCAAGCAACTAGCAGAGGCGGGACCAAGACATCTGATTGGTTGGTCCTGCCTCCTCTAGTTGCTTGGTCCCACCTCCTCTACAATCTGAACCAATCATTTTTGGTTCTGCCCTCAGAACATTTTTGTGTAAGTAAAACTCCCATGAGCTGGGAATTCAGAGCATAGGTACAAGGTGCAGGGCCTAACAGACAAGCAGCTGAATAAGGGAGTCAGTCAAGCAGAGTCTTGAGAAACAAACACATGCTGAGTGAGACAGTGTAGTTGTGCATAAACCTAATAATTTGCACAAAAATCGGCTCACTTTTTTTGAATAACTGGGGAAAAGGGGATGATGATTCATCATTTAGCCTGTTCCCAATGAGCAAGCCAGCACATGTGTGGCCCACACTAAAATAAATCTAGCAGCATGATTGTCTGTTACCCACAATAAAAGGGGTTCTGGGTCTGTTATGTTGTCAGGACCATTTTTCTGGTTTTTCAGTCGCACTCAACACCTTTGAGAAGAAGTCAAACCCCGACTTGTACAAAGCCATCCTGAGTGATCACTTTCATCTCCTGTGACAGAACAGGGATCTTCCAGGGTGAAAGTGACCCCTGCAGGGCAGGAGTGGTCACTGAGCCTTTCCACAAGCATGAAAAATGATGCAAACCAAATGGCAACCCGCTCCACCAGAACTCAAGCCAATTAAATGCCTATGGGAGATGGAACGCTACCCAGCAAGGGATTTTCTTTTAACTATCATCAATAAAACACCAAATGCTAGAACTTTTCTTGGAGGGATGGTGCCACATCCCACCAATAGCGTTCCAGACAGAGGAAGCAACAGTGCCAATACATGGTGAGGCCTTTTGGGTGGCTTGGGGTGGCCCAGTGCCCAATGCAATGACTTTATGCTGGTGTTCCTTTTGGTGACGTGGCCTCCTGCTGTTAATTAGCATCCCGCTATAAGCCATTTTGTTACAGGCCAAGTCCTTGGTATAGTGTCTGCATTATATTACATTTAAAAATATCTTATTATATATTTAAAATTATATATTACCATTTTGGAAATTCCAGGAAACCCAGAAAAAGCACAGATACTTCTGTACTAATTCCATTAAATGAGAACTAATTGTTAAAGTCAATAAGTAATAATAATCTCTGGCCAATCAAACAGTTTCATGGAGAGATAGGAAAAAACAATTTTACTTTCTATCAATATGAAAAACATCAGACTTTGTGGTTTTAGACACACTGTGTCTGAATAAGGCCGCTATTAATTAACCTATAAATCATCTAATGAAGAAGTAGTGCGATTGTTTTTTACTTGGCACTGAAAACTGAAAATGCCTACTGTAATTTGTCCAATATGATGCATTAGTAACAGACTCAAACCACAGCACATTTTCCTGAAGCAAATCTCCAGTTTCTCTGCATTAGCAGAATTTGGACACCAGAAAGAAAAACAATAATTCAAGGCAGCATGTAACATTATGTGGGCCACACAGCATACAGGCTCAATGTAAATGTGACCCATAGCAGTCATGTAATCAATAGGACAGGAGACTGAGCTGTATATTTAGAAACAGGCTCTTTTGTGGAGCACCTGATCTATCGGGTTTCTTGGCGCAGGCTCGCGTATTGTGTGAATTTTTCACTCGCTAGTCAATCGGTCTTTGTGACGCAAGCTGCCCCGTCTGTCAGCAAAATTCATCCACGGGCTTTCATAAAGCGGATGCTTTAATGAATAATTAAAACGGGTCGCCGCGTATATGATTTAAGCAGAGCCTGGCTCCGCCGACACCCACATGTCAGTTTAATGGAGTGTGCGCGCACGGCGAAGTCAGACCATTAAGACGCACATCAAACGATTAACTTCAGTTGCCCCCTTGTGGTTAATTTTAATACAGCGCTCAATCGTGGCTCACACATGGAGTAATTGACAGAAGGGGTCCGTGCAGCCGTGCACAAGTGATAGACGTCTATATCTCTGCGGAAAAACATAACATTATGCACATCATATAAAATATATATATATATATATATATTACATTTTAATCATAATATCAGCAATGATATTCTAATTTGCACGGACATTTAAAATGCATATAGTATGGATTGATAAATTGTGTGTATTTTAGGACGGATCGTCACTACTATTAAAAAAAGAATAACTTCGTTAATATTAAAAAAATTATTACACGTAATTAACCACGTAAAATTGCTGTGACTTTATCAAAGCTACTTCGTGTGACGAATGAACAAAGTCGCATCTGTTTTTGGGTGCTCATGGTGAGGGTATGGTGGGCGTAGTGTGCTGGGGGGGGGGGGGGGTCGGGCAGAGGACTCGTATTGGCCGTGTGGGGATGGGGCTTTGACCTCATATCAGCGTGCGTGTCTCTCCTCGGTACAGTTAGGCAGCGCACGCTGACGCGCTGCAGCAACCTGCGCCCTGCCCCGCCACGAACGTCCCAGACCGCGCCGGAACGCCAGGACTGAATAAGCTCGCTGTTAGGCTGGCTTAAACATTACTGCAACTCGGGAAAGGGATGAAGGATCGCGCATGGATAACGTGACAGCCTGATACAAATTATTTCGCATTCTCGGAAGTAATTAATACATGCATATACCGTATCTTGACATAAACAGGCTATCCAGTTTTCAGATTTTCGTTTTCCACACGTCGGTTTTGAGCTGTCAAAATATACAGATAATCGCAAGATGGGGACCTTGATGATGATGGTATTGCTGGGAACGGTGAGTATCAACATGAGTGACTGGTAAATTATTTTACTTTATTCTGCCTGTCCGCTCGGACATCTATCTTGTCTTATCAGTGGTGGGGGAATGAATAGAATAAATTAATACACTTCCAGGGTTCCCCGATCTCCACCGCGTCATGTTCCTGATGGGATTAGTCTGCTGACTTTACTTAACGCGGCGTTTACTGACCGCGAGTGTAACCTTGCCGGGTCTCCGATGCACTTTCCCCCTCTGTTCATTATTATTACTGCATTATTTTCACGTGTTTTAAACGTGCTATTTTTGAGAGCTTCGCGCAGCCGCGACCATTAAGTTATTCGCGTATATAGATATGTGGAGCAGGTGCCGCGCGCATGTCGGGGGTAAAGGTTAGGTCAGAAAGTAGTTTGCCGATTGCATTTTTTAAAAAAAGTGTTAATAGCGATAATGCAATTTTACAGCAGTACTTGTTACCCCGGATATATGTAATATTTTTATTAAATGTAATATTGAAGTGGGAAGTTGACGTGTTTCTCAGCCTCGGCGAACATCATCATAGGACGTACATGTCTTAGGCTAAATATACGCCGTGAAGTAGCCTATAAAAAGTAATTACTGCTCATCTCCGCATCTTCTGACAGGTACTTAGTAAAAAAAATCGTTTTAAATGTGAATCTCACGGTAGGTTCTAACAAGGGCAAATAATTCCCAAATTACAAACAACCGCGTACGCTTTGTTGTCCTTTTTATTCGTCATACCCTTCGGCTATTCCTACAGTAACAACTAAAGAATAATTGTTTAATGCTTCCGCTAATTTTTTGTAATGAGGGCACTAGGTGTTGAATACTGGGCGTTTAACAGAAAAAGCGTGAGTTGCCTGTAGTGTAATGCATATGTGTAATGTAATATGCGAGCGCACAGATGTACGCCTGTAACGATCACGCCAGAGATGTTCATGATTCAATAACTTTTTTATTAAACAATAATAATAACAATAAATAACAGGTCTTTACTGTTACTTGGCAATTGTCACAAGGATCTCAAATTCTCCAATGCCGAGGCTGCCCATTGGGACATTAACACGTAAGATAAAATAATCACAGCTGCATACGCGCCACTGGGGTCCAATTAATCCCGTCATAATTTAACAGCTGCAGCGCTGGAAGAACCCCCCCCCCCCGCGTATAACCCGCTTCTTGATATAAACCGTAGGGTATTCAGACACTGTACGCACTGTATATCTTCGCTTACTGTACAACACAATGCGTTAGAGGCGGATATTTAGTGCCCTAACTTACAAGGAGCTCGGATGTTTTATTTATTTTATTTAAGATAGTTTTGCAGTGTAAATGATTCCGATGATTTCAGATTACACCCACAACACTACATCTCACGTTGTTTCAGGCATCACTTAGGACTTAACTAGAAACATTCTAGAAACATGGTTTTGTCCCGAATAAGCAGGCACCTATGAGCAAGGGGTCCCGCGAGATAAGATCAGGGAGAAAAAAGAAAAAAAACGGGGCAGCACGCCGTGAATCCGTGTCGTGACAAGACGGGACGCGTCTATTTAACAGGGATTATTTTGCGAGGAGTAGCCCATAAACACCGCTGACAGGCCGAGGTCGGGGTGTCAAACGCTGCCGCGTATCTGACTAGAATAGCACTTCAGAAAAGCAGATCACCTGTATGGGGAACCCCGCAGGTAGATAAAAGCCAGTCATCTGACAATAATGTCCTTTTCATTTTGACGGCTAGTTATTCTTCCAAACAAAATGCAAAACGATATAATTAACTTTATTTATCATCGCCAGGTAAAAGCTAGCGTGGGATTTTGAGCTAGCGTTGGGGGGCAGCTGACTATAAGTCATGTTCCTTCCTGCGCTGACAGGCGCCGAGTTGCCTGCTAGTAGATTAATCGGCAGCATGCACGAAATAACGCTGAAGGTTTGGGGAAAACGGTGCTTGTTTTTCATACACGTTAATTTGCAAGTTACCAGATCGAGTTCTGACTACGCCCTCACCGGCGGCCAAATAACGCATCTAATAATGGGTACACAGAGGGGCTTTTTTTTCCCTCTGGAAGCTGTTTTGCGCAGATTACCGTAAATGTCGCACACGCACCCAAACGCAACCATTGCATATTTCATTGCGGTTGTAGTACCATTAAAGCTGGCCCACTTTTTATCTGGGGGATAGTAAAATACAGAAGAACGGTGGTGACGGGGGGGGGGGGGTAAATCTTGGTTATTTTATTTGTTCCAAGTCTTTTCCTCACTAAAACGCCATTAACTACGAGAGAAATGCCTTTGATGGATACCGCAACTCTGTGTCCATTTGCGCCCTGGAACTAGTGTGCTAAATTTAATGCTCACTCAGTAAACATCCAACCTGAAATATGATTAAACAGTTTTAGGTTTTCATGGCTTTTAGGCCCAGTATGAACTGTCCTCTGTAGATGGGCAGGGGAATAGTTTGAGGAAAGGTATTCAGTGCGTGAAATATTGCACGTTGGTGTTCCTCTTGGTCCATGTGTTGATGATATAAAGCCACCTGGGATATAACCCGGAAGGGTAGTGTGGGATGCTGGAATTACGGGGGTCAGGCTGGAGGTACTGGGACCAGATGGCTAGATGGGCTAAAGGGCCATGAACTCCCAGTGAGAAGATGAGATCTCATGAAGGTTAAGTGAGGTACATATCCCAGGGCATGAAAGATAAGATGTACGTTACCACTGAGGCTCACGCCATTAGCTATGTGGTGATTTATGTCCAGAATGCAGGGTAAAGCCGATTTAAAAAGGAAAAAAAAAAAAAGGTTCAAGAAACTTTTTGTTGGGGTCAAGTGAGAGGAGGACAAGTCCTGACAATGGCTTGTTGGAGACTTGGATGGGCTTTCGTTACCCCTGAGCTGAAGGCATCTTCCCCAGCTTTCTTTACCCGGAGCTGAGCAGGAAACACAAACGGCAGTGGTACGTGCAGTTAGAGCCGCGCACTGCCCGTGGAAGGACGCTCTGTGTTGATTGGGTGGGGCCAACTAAGCGGCCCATTGGGAGGTCTGTGGGTGGCCTTGGGATCAGCTTACGGGGTAACGGACGCAAGCACAGCCTCGGAGTTCCTAAGCTGCTCCTACGAGAGCTGGGGCTATCTCAGACCTGACCGCAGTGCCTGACCGGTCATCCATCAGGAATTGCAAGGCAGACAGATGTGATCCACTACTTATGCAAATGGCTGCATGCCCTGTGCTTTGTGCTTAAACATGTGCTTCAGTGTAGAGCAGTGCAGAGCAGTTCTTCAGTCCCAAGGGGACCCAAGGGGGAGCTGGGAAGGAGCAGAAATGTGGACTAGTCTGGGAGGGAGTAAAATGTGTCTGGAGGTCTTTGAGAACCGGGTTGGGAATCACTGGTCTAGAGACTTCTTTGATTGAAGCTTGACTATTTAAAGAATCAGAATGTTTGGCAAATTAAATATCACAGTAGCACTTTTATTTGTTTAGCAGACACTAATATCCAAAGCCACGCATATTTTTGAGGGTCATACAGGCTCAATGGTGACATCATTCTGCCAACTTTAGGATTCAAACCAATGACCTCCTGATCACCAGCATGGCATTCCAACCTGCCCTGCTGCACTGTCAGCACCTAC
Organism: Petrocephalus schoutedeni; assembly: GCA_026780765.1. Taxonomy (NCBI): domain Eukaryota; kingdom Metazoa; phylum Chordata; class Actinopteri; order Osteoglossiformes; family Mormyridae; genus Petrocephalus; species Petrocephalus schoutedeni. Next base: position 64,078 of record JAODKL010000058.1, read on the forward strand.
CAGTACAGGTATTGCCACCAGGTGCCAGCACTCTCTCACCCCCCCATCCCCCCTTCATGTCCTGTGACAGGTGGGAGCGCTAGCAGCGAAGGAGCACTGCGAGTCCGGGAATTACACCGTGAGCGGGGAGTGCTGCATATTCTGCCCGCCCGGGGAGGGCGTGCTGGAACCCTGCGGAGTCATGCAGACCCGCTGCACCGTGTGTTTGGACAGTAAGTACAGGCCAGGGGGGTCCCCCTTGCTTGGGGCGGCTCCCTTCCCAGCATGCCGAGCTCAGTAATGTCAGTAACCGCATACGCACATCCTCGAAATACGCACAGTGTATCATTACCATAATAACATAAAATCACACCTTCACGTAACCCATATTTATTTTCCTGAAAGCCACAAAAAGACTTTTGTTCGTGGTATTTTTACATGCAAACTTTTAAACTATAAAACTAAATATTTCCGTTTATGCTCTCTGCATTTTCCTCCGCATCTGAAAGTGGTCATGAGGAATTTGGGGATCTGTCAGTTGTCGAAATGCTTCATCACCGGGGCAGATGTGCACCAAACGCACACTCACAAGGCGCTCTCTCTCTCTCTCATGCTTGCTCTCTCTTTCTTCCCTGGGGAAAAATTTCTCAAATGCTTCTCTGCTCCCTGAAGCCTGCAGCACTGCCTGTCAGCATCATTAAATGTCTGATCATATCTGCTAAGGACACTCGCTTATGGTGGCGACAAGGCTTCAGAGGCCACAATGGGTGGGCTTATCGTGCGTCTTCAATCACTGTCTGATGTCATGCGACAGGAACCAATAATGTCACAAATATGAACTTTGGCAGTGATTGACAGCTTGAGATAGCCCCGCCCACATTCAGTGTCAGAAGCCCCAAAATCCACCACCTTTGTGATCTCACAATCAAGGCATCTATTAATTCGGTCCTGCTGTTAGCTTAGCAGTTCACACCAACAGTATATGTGCTACACACTTAACGGTGTGACGCGGTAAATTATGGATTAAAAGGAAAGATCTGTAAGCACAATTAAGGACAATTATTGATGGTCACAGCAACCGGAGTAAATATAATTACCAGAAGCTGAAGTGTCATTGTACAGGATTAAAGTGATATGAATACAAAAATATTTGAAGGTAGTTCATGGAAGAAGCACACAAAGGGATCTTTTGCTTCACATTCGCCTAGCCTGGGAGGTTTTTCTTAATTGAGCTGTTGCTGAGTACATAGAAATCATTTCCAGCAACTCCCTGAATAATGTCAAAGCACGTCTGCCTTAATAAAAACAGACGTTCCGCTTACACAGTATATGGAGACTTATACCTGCGGACAGGGTGCAGTCCGATGATCAACACCTAGGTTACCTAGGAGCTAAAGGAAACACAGCAGAAGCGAGAATCCTTTCTTTTTAAACAAATCCCTTTAAAAAGGTAAAACAATTACAGTGTCATTTTAACTGCCTTCAAAGCCTTGCATATTTTTGCAGCTCCTGGCTGTTTTTGAGGTTATTGTGATGTACCAGAGAAGAAAGATTGAAGCCAGCTCACCTAATTATCACGTCGAGTGACACTTTAATGTCACCATTAAATATTAAACTGGATGGCCAGGCGACAACGAAGAAAAGAACCTGTTTATGTACGATAGCTTTAGGTGAACTGAAAGGGGGAGTAAAGACGCGCAAAAAAGACGGCACGGCTCGTTTAGGCTCGGTGTTCTCCAAGAGGAGGGGCCTAAGTGATGTCAGCCTTTATGTCACTGTTTGACATAAAGGAGGGAATCATGGCTGTCTCCATCACCATTTGCTTTTCCCTTAAACTTTCCCCAAATCAGAAACAGCTTGTGCACGTTCATGGCCAAGATGCCGCGTGGCTTCACGGCTGTGTGGACGCGGAGCTGAATGCCTGCATTGTTCTGCTGACGTGTACAGCGACAACGCGCACGTGGGACGCGGCTCCAGTGTCCGGGGCCTTCCGGTACCCGCTGACGTCTGTTGCGGGATTGCATCAGGTTCACAACACTAGCAGAATGCAAACCTCTCTCTCATTTTCTCGCCCTCCTTCCCATACCTGGCTGCACACACCCATCGAAAAGTCACAAATATGCACTTTCATCTCATCACAAAACACCCAGTGTGCTTTTATGACGCGCCGATTAAGCAAGTACCGGAAAGCTGCAGATTTTTCGCGAGCACGCCCGCTTGGGATCACGCGGCTCCTCCTCGCCGCTCGCACAAAGGCGCAGAAAGGAGAACGTGGCATCTAGATGTTCTTGCCACCTCCCACATTTTAGTCATTCAGCAGGAGCTTTTATCCAAAGTGACATACAAATGAAGAAGTCCAGTCCCGGAAGCAAGTGAGGTTAAGGGTCTTGTTCAAAAACCAGCAGTGCCATCACTCTGCTGACTGGGATTTGAACCACCAACCATCTGGTCAGAGGTGCGAGGGACCTCACCCAATGAGCTGCACATACCACACCACATCATTTTCCTAGGACAATGTGGATGTCACGAGAAGTGTTATGAGAAGCCTTCCTCTTAAAGCACCATGAAGGCAGCGGTCCCCCAGGATTTGATTGGCTATCTGCCAGCCAATGGATAACTGACCAGTGGTGAAAAAAAACACTGGCAAATTCCACAGCTTGAATAGGGAGATTAAGAAAAAAACTCTATTTCAAATAAATAGTTTATCTGGCCAACTTAAATTACCCACCTCCCTTTGAGTGCTAGGGATATGGATCAAATGAAGCTAAACACTATTATGTTTTAATAGTGATGATAATTATTCATCTCCAGTAACTGGTCTTTAAAGCCTCATAATTCCACCTCTTCTACGACAGCCATGGGTCGGTGTGTCTGTATGAGGCAGAGGAAATCCACCATGATCGAAATTCTTGGAAAAAGATGTAGAACACGCTTCTCCAATTCCAACTCGACTATATTCAGTTCCTGTCTTTTCGATAAACATATGTTTCAGGTTTAATGCAGTCTTGGCTAGCGTTCAGCGTTCATTGCAAAGTCGTGCTGGCAAGCCGTGACTGCAAACTGGCCTTTTGTTATGGAATAAACCACTACCGTAATTAGTAGAAAAAACAGGAAAGGCTGTATTGCCTAATTTCAGTAGCTTGTGATACCAGCCCATCACTAACCCTAGTGATTCATCACCTTTTTCCGTCTCAGTGTGCACCTTACTTCCTGCCCGCACTATGCACGGTGTTCACAGTCGGGTTTATGTTCCTATTAACTGACAAATTAAATCAGGAACAGGAGAATTTTAGCATTTTATTAAAGTTATCTCCTGGGGTGCTCAAAATTACCTTGGCTTAGTCAGTCAGTCAGATGACCCAGCGCGAGTTCCAGCAGCACATGCTAAGCCTTCACTCCGGAAAGGAGCATTTACACGCAAGAAAAGAGCATTTACACGCCAAATCTGACATGGCAGAGAAGCCTTGTCCAGAGTTCAGATCCTGTGGACGCGTGCTTTGGGCTCTGGGAAGACCAGGAGCCGTCAAAGGAGTCGAAACCCTGTTTAATTTCAAAGCACCTTTCATACAGACATGAGAGCCGCCTACATTAACTAAGACGTGTGGAGATACGTCCTTCCGAAGCAAGATCTGTTTTTCCACACGCTCATCGGGCGGGATCTGGAAGACCGATTTCCCAGGGTACATCAGAGGTGAAAACGGATTCGTGAATTAGTCTGGGAGACGAATGCAGAGAATTTTTTGATGTAATCTTTCCGTGAAGTACCGCAAAGCCCAGACTGATGTCTTTGGGATGCGCCTTCGTGCTGCGACACGCTCGCATGCCCGGTTACCGTGTGTGCATTTCAGGTACGTACCGGTCAAAGCTGCGCCAGAACGGGCCCGTAAGTGTTAAGAGTCATCCGAGGAACCCCCCCCACCCAACCCCCCACCCCAAAGCACTTGGCCCATAATGCGGCGATCTTAAAATGACAGGTGCAGCCCAGATGGATGCATCGACGTGCATTATTGATGCGACGCATTGTGGTGATGGGCTTCGGACAGAAATGCACAGGGGCATATTTCCGTGACTAGGTCGGGAGGGGGGGGTCGCATTCATGCCGCAGCCCCTGCCCCCCCCGCCGACATGTGCCCTCGCCACACGTGCTCGCAGTGCGGCGGCGGCCGCCGGTCGCGTCCAGGCACGTTAGCGTGACGGCTGCTGCGGAATGCGTCCCGGGCAGTTCTTTCAGGGGAAGTATTCAGAGATTCCGGGACGGTCAGGTGACTGCGCGCATCTCACGTCTAACGTGGCCCACTTACACGGTGCTGCCTCTGACAGGGCCCATATCTCTCTGGGGGGAGGGGCGATTCCGTGTAAGAGCTGTTAACAACACATCTCCATTTAAAAACCCCCCCCCCCCCCCGCCTCGCAGTTCAGTTGGTGTTAAGTGCACGACGTTCCTGGTCTCAAGGATCTCCCGTAAGCTGGAAAACACGCTACAGCACCTTACCTGCCGCCCCACCCCCTCTCCTTCTGGGTCTCACAGGCTGATCCATGCTGCGGGACGGTGTTTTAGCGTCGAATTCCCTTCCTGCGCTGCACCTACTCCCCTCCCCCCTACTCTCATCCACCAGCAGTTCTTATAGAAGAAATACTTCTGCATAATTTAGCATGCTTCCAATTATAACTGAGCATTATTCCATAAGAACAGATCATATCAAAGGCTTATTCTGTTGCAAGCTGGACAGCGTCCTTTGAAATAGCTTTAGTGTATTATTTATACTGTTTGACTCCTGCTTTCCTTAATACAGCTATAGACAGGCACTCTTGGCCTGTTTAAACTGTAAGATATTCCTCTGAAATAGCAGCATGGATGTACCTGATTCATTTCTTTAAGTGACTGTCCCTGGGGGTTACAAATTGCTTCAGAATGTTTTCTTCCACTCTTGGCTAAGTGCTTAAGGACCTTTATTTTCCTAAGTTTTGTAAACCTGCATGTTTGCAGCGTGTTCATCCAGCAAAGTAGCTGGAGCAGCTGTGGGAGTCTGAGAGCGCATATCTAACAGGTTGAAGCCGGACTGGCTCTGCGGGTCACAGTCTCACATCCCTGTGATTTCAATGCCCCCTCCCCAAAGGCTGCTGCCATCAACACAGAACTGCCCCCCCGCCCCTTAAAGTCACAGAAACCCGATTTCAGAAAGACTGCTCGCACCACGGACATATGCTGGCTAATCGTTTACTTGCCCCGTTCTGATGTTAATTTTGCCAAAGCATTTGTGCTGTTTGGTTGCGTGTATAATTTGGCTTGAAACAGAAGCTGCTGTAGGGGTTAATGCACACCGAGCCATGGATTATGTGTTTTTAAATGCACAGCTGCAGATGCTAAGAACCACCCAACTTGCAGCAGAATGCATTTAAAAACATATAATGCGCAGCTTGGAGTGCATTAACCCAATTATAGCAAGGTTACCACGCATTTGGCTTACATGCTTGCACCTAAAGACATTATTTTCACATTTACAAAACAAAAACACATTTATTAGTAGAAACAGTTTTTACTTCTGCCAGTGATGAAACATTTCCGTTAATTTTATTTCGTGTTCTACATCTGGAATTTTAAGTTGGAATTAAAGAATAGAATGACATATTGATTTACTACTGTGATTTGTCAGGCTGGCACTAGGGCTGCAGTTATTGACCAATCGCATTTGAGCATTTACTGGCGCCATGCTATGATTATCTTTTGATGACTGCTGTAAGGGGGTTTTTACATGAGACTCCGCATCTGCCCGACAGGCGAGACGTTCTCGGAAAGGTACAGCCTGACGGAGACGTGCCAGCCGTGCACGGAGTGCGAGGGCCAGATGCGCATGCTGACGCCGTGCACCGACACCAACGACGCCGTCTGCGGCTGCAGCTACGGCTACTACATGAGCGAGCTGACGGAGCGCTGCGAGCGGTGCACCACCTGCCCGCCGGGCCACGGCATGCTGATGCAGTGCGACCACAGCCACGACACTATCTGCGAGGAGTGTCCCGAGGACACATTTTCCGAGACGGAGAGCATGCTGGACCCCTGTCTGCCCTGCACCATCTGCGACTACGAGCAGATGCTCGAGCTGTGCAGCACCACGCGCGACACCGTCTGCCAGGAGGGTGAGTCCCCCGCCCGGAACTGGCCTGAACCCAGGACAAAGTCTCAGGCTTGGACTGTAGAATTTTTTTTAAGGTGGGGAGCATACAGAGGGACCTGCCTTATCAGCAGCCAATCATATGTTATGAATTGGTGTGTGACAGGGGAGGGGGCACTCTGGGGGCCAATCAGCTTTCTTGTGGCCCCCCTCCTGTATACACCCCTGCTTGGACTCAATATTAGCGTTTAAAGGCTTAAGAAATACATGCTCTGTGTCCGTCATGGTCTTCCCATCTGTGTAAACCATCATCCTATGAGCATCCTCAAACAGCTGATCCATTACAGAAAAGTTGCAGGGCCTGCAGTCTATGCCAAGCAATACAGGGTATTATTCAGGTTGCCCAAACACATCACATTACATTTCATTTATGCAGTACAGTGGAGGAAACAGACAAAGGCAGTCTCTGGAGCGATTGGGGGTTAAAGGCTTAGCCCAAGAAAGACACCACTCAGCCAATCCAGGGATCTGAACCAACAGCCTTCCAATCGCGGGCACAGTGGTCTAAGCCAACGAGCTACACACTATGGGCTATGTAGAGACACCAGTCAACACTGTCAAATGCAGCATGTGTGAACACACTGAATGTTACTCTGGGGGTGTCAAGCTGCGATGAGTCCTATGATGCACAGGTAAGCTCACGGCTGACAGCTAAGTGCTGTTAGTGTCTGCAGGGCTAGACCTCCCCATACCGCCGTACCTTTGAGATAGTCGTTCGCGTCCAGACTCGCGCGCGGGGTGGGGTGTGGGGGGGGTCCGCGTGGTCCAGCAGGCCTCGCCTTTCCCTGCGGCTTGAGCTCGCCGCAGCTGTTGGTTAGGAGACCGCCGGGGATGTGAAGGAAGGGAGGCCAGGGGACCGGTCCACTTCCTGCCGGCCGCTCGCCTTTGCGGGCCACCGCATATGGGCCGCTGCGTATGGGCCGCCGCGTATGGGTGCCGGATCTCAAGTGTCAGGTGACAGCTGCGGGGAGGGTCAGCATTTGTCCGGACCAAGCGTTCGTCCCTTACAATTTGTCAGTTTGAATCGGTGCACTTACACAATAGCGATAAACGCCAAGCGCAATCCATGAGGGAGAGGCCCACCCGACCCTTGGTAACTGGGAGATGAGCTCTGCTCACGAGGGAAGGGCCAGTGTTCTGCTGATCCTGTATTATCCATTAAGGTGCTTAATAGAGACCCTCAGGGCTGGACTTCTGCAAAGGTCTCCTTTTACCTGTAAAAGCTGGAGATCAACAGCATTGACCCCCCCCCCTCCCAAAGCTCATCCAATAGCCACAGTGATCGTAGTCAGATGCCAGAGGTTGGTGGACAGGATGTGGCATCTGGCAGGCCTCAAGGCTTACGGCACACGAGGCTATCCTACCAAGTGACAGAGAAAAGACGGTCCACTCGATGCACTCGGTGCCAAGCCTCAGAGGCTCTGTGAAGTTTTCATATCCAGCAATTAAATTAACTGGAGGTTTCATCCTCCTCGGCCAGTCAAAAGAGGAAAAGAGTCCCATACACTGACAAGGACACTGCGAGGGGCTTGTAATAAACGAGAAACAGGAAGTCGTTTTTCAAATGACGAGATGTAGTGCGAAATCTTCACATAATGTAATTAGGGGGTTTCTGGCAGGCAGGCCCGGCTTCTGGTCCTCCTTCCTCTTAGCCCGGGGGGGGGTCAGAGGAGCGAGGAAGTGCCGGCTGGACCGGAGTTTTCACAGCGCCAGTAGTGTTGAGTTTGAGAAATGAGAGCGTGCCGTCCCTCGGTTAGCAATTTTCCGTTTAATTTGCTCAACAGTCACTGGGAAGGAAACCCGAGGTCTACACACACTGGTTCCACCAGCTTGAATCCAGCACTCCAGAAGGTGGGCGTATATTTAGGTGCAATTTAAACACGGCCTGGCAGTCTTCGCTTTCGGGGCACTGGGGCCCGTAGCGAGAGGAGTTAGCCCGTCTTTGAGCACTGTACCTTTTCTGTCAATCATGAGCGGCCCCAGGTTGCCGGACGAGCATCTGAAGGGGAGGAAAAGTTTTAAGAGAGCAGTTTTGAAAGTTGCCAGTGGTCAGTCGCGGGGTGGGAACCAACAGTGGTGCTTTGAAATGCTCTATCTCATGTAGGCAAGTGATGTGGATTACAGTTTAACTGTTTTATAAAGACAGAGGCAATTTTACATGAGGGTATAACAGCAATGACCTTCCTGGGATTTGAAATCAAGGCTCTCCCCCCCCACAATGGGAATACATTTACATTTATTTAGCAGATGCTTTCATTCAGTGCAACATATACTTACAGGGGGCTACCTGTCCCAGGAGCAACTGGGGCTAAAGGCCCAACGGTAACATCACTGTGCCAACCAGTGGGCTTCAAACTAGCGACCTTCCAGTCAGCGGCATGGCATCCTAACCCGGCGAGCCACACGCGCCCACCCCATTACATGATGCTGTGAGCTCAACGGCCCAGTCTCTTGCGGAAAAACGGGTCTCTGTGGAAACGGCAGCCACCCCCCCCCCCCCCCCCCCCCCCCCCCCCCCCC
>JAODKL010000058.1:80761-102177 GCA_026780765.1 Petrocephalus schoutedeni
ACCCCCCCAGCCGCCTCCAAGTTCTTTTGGCTCCTTTTGGTACCATTTCTAAGGGCCAGTAGACTGATTGTCTATCGGTTTTTGATAGGGCCTCAGGGGGCTGAGACCACAACTTGATTTCGGAAACTAGCCTAAGTTGCTAGGTAAAAAAAAAATAATAACAATGAATTGTGCCAAAATCTGATAAAAAGCATCTCTTGGGATGAAGTAGATCATTTGTTTCTGAAAAAAAGGTTTTAACTCCCTCACCCAATTCTACACTTTTGGTTCTCTTAAAGCACCCCAGCAACTAATAGCTAATGACTTAATGATGGGATGTACGGTATGTTTATATGACTAACTTCTGACACCCTCTCTCTTCAGTGGTGATGGTGGACGGGAGCCCCGGCTTTACCCTGCCCCTCCACAAGAGCGAGGAGCTTGAGCAACTCCTGGAGGGTGGTGGAGGTGACGGAATGGACGAGGAGACAGACTGGCGCAGTCTGGCGAGCCTCCTCGGCTACCAGGAGGAGCACATTGCCGCCTTCGGCCAGGAGGAGAGGCCAGTGCAGGCCCTGCTCTCCCACTGGGGTGGGATGGACAGCGCCAGTCTGGAGGCCCTGTGTGCCGCCTTGCGCAAGATGGACCGTGGAGACATCGCCCAGGGGCTCAGTCTCCACGACACAAACCCCTCTGCTACCTCGGCTGTGTGAGACGTTATCTTCCCTGGCTTCCAGAAGACGTTCTGTTGATGGAGGATGCAGCTTGACGTCTTATTTTTCTTAAATTCCTGCGAATTGTCTTAAAGACGTGTCGGTGGTTCATCATGAGCGACTGTTCATGACTCGCCCGCCTGCTCAGACATAGTGTCCGTTGGCGCCATTTGCAGTCTTCCCTGGACACAACACGGACCTCTACCCGCCCCCCCCCCTACCCCCCCACTCACTACCGTAGCATCCGCCAGCCGCAGTCAGGGCTCTTTCCCAACATTCAACGCTCTCCCAACTCTATCGTTAGCTTGTCCTTCAAAGAACCCATCTGTGATGATACTCACATCGACAGTACCTACAAACCCAAATGCCCCTCAACGGCCAGGCTCCCCTCAGAATGGGTCAAACCGAGCCAGCCCACCTTTCATTTATTCCTCCCGCGCTTTCAGGTGGCTTGTTTTCTTACCACCCCCATTTCACTTATAAGCCCCAACTACTACAAAAACGCTCCCTTTCCTCAATGGATCCTCTTGATGGACAAATTAATTTTATTGAAAAATTTGTGTGTCTAGTTGCGGCATCTGATGTTTGTATCTTTTTTTTGTGGCATAAACCAAAAAGCTCCTCATTAGCCACATTTTGTAAACTGATATATTCTAAGAGGGGCATTAGTAGGTTAGCCGAAACGCTCTTGTAGAACCACAAAGGCAAGGTTGACGCTATAGTCTACACATGTAGCATTCCAACCAGTCAATCGTTGCTGTGCCTCATTTGATGGTCTCAACTGTCTCTGAGAGATAGGATCTTGGATTTGATTGGGTCATGGGATCTTGAGGGATTTTTGAAGGTACTTGGGTCTTGAAGGCCATCAATGCAAATGTCTCCTATTTGTAAACCAGTACGTTTCAGTATTCCAGGGTTTTATGGGTTGAATATGCAAAACATTGAAGTAAACCATGCTGTGGCAACCAGTTCATCAAGGATGGCTGGATGCCAAGAATGGTTTGTCAGCAGAGCAGAAGGAAGTTAAGCCTGCGGAGATGTGATTGCTTAATACAGGGTCAGGCTCTAGAGATCACTGCTTCAAAAACTGACAAGAGAATGAACCGGAGTACGTCTCAACACATGCGGACACATGTGCAGCCATAAAAACCCTGCAGACTCTAAACCGGAAGTATTCCACGAGGATCCGTTAGACGCACTGAAAATAACAATTTCACTCTTGCAGTGTTACACTTAAACCATTTTTGGGATGTGCCAGATGTTGCATGACTACCGAAACAGATAAATCTTAATATAAGCTTAAGACAGGTGGGGCTAGTTTGGTCCCAGGAATACTGCACACGGAGGGATATTTGTCTTGCATATTACAGCAAGGAGCATTTCCATTACAGAGTTGTAAGGTTTAGAATAAGAGTATTTTCTGTACACAGGACCGCCTTTATAAAGAAAATGATGTTTATCCTTTATTTATATACGTCAAAAGTATATAAGTCAAATGTACTACACATTTTCACAGTTATCACACTGCGACTTTGCCATAATGCTCAAAAATCAGGTTGGGATCCAGGACTTATTTCTCAGGGTTTGTGGTGTGTTTGTGTGCATGCATGTATGTGCGCATGCATGTATGTGCGCGTGTGTTTCGTCTTGCCTGTTCAGCGAACCGGGAAGCCGAGAGGGTCAAGGAGACTCCAGATTTGGCACCACATCAGTTGTGCTCAGGAAACTGACACCGAGGGCAGAAGCACTCTGCCGCAGTGGTCTGCCTGACTCAGACCCATTAGGACAGGCTTGGTGATGTACACGTGTACCGGGAGAACACAGCATGCTGACACTGGCGCCCCCTGATGGTAGAAAATGGGTACTGAAGGCAAGATGTTACGGTGCACTTTTGTGAAAGCCGTTTTCCTCGTGCAGCCTATGTACCGGTATGCCGGAATCCATCAGCATGGCCTCTGATGCCTGGCCATGGCCACTGTCCTGCCACAATCTGGGACGCCCTGCGTCCACACGGTGTGTCAATTTAGTCAATTCCCAGGAATGTTCCCGGGGCTGTGAAGCAGAGTGGATGTACGAAACGAAATTCATTCTGAGGAACCACGAGACAGTAAAGACTCAAACACTGCATGCACAGATCTGTAAATATGGAAATACCCCAAATGAGCTCTTTATTTGGAACCCTGTCTGTCATGTTTGATTTCATCATTTGTATTACTTTGTTACAGCTTTATTTAGATTACTTTTTAAAATGGTTATTCTACAAGACTGATTAATAGCACTTATTTGTGTAAATACTTATATATTCTGAAGCACATAACGCCTAAACAAGTGCCTGGTATTTGAGTCAACTCTTCTCTAGTGTTGGTTTTTGTTTTGTTTTGTTAAGGTACGCTTGTTGAAGATGTTGAACACCCTCCAGTACAATGTTGACCGAGCCATGGCCTTATTGGTGCTCAAGGGTCAGATGCTGACAGTACCTGCCTCCCACCCCCCCCATTCCTCTCAGGACGTGTAACAGCAATTTCACATTCCTGTAAAAAACACAGTTTCAATTACCCAGAATCCCCAGTGGCGAGCAGAAGCCCCACTGTTCCGGCCAGCCCACCGCCTCTGTAACTGGTATGGCCATAGCTTACAAACAGCCAAACTGCCTGATGCCTTTCTCCTAGTCTCACTTTTTGCACCGTTTCCCCCGGCAACCGCATTGACTAGTCACGACATCTGTTTGGTAGTGTCCTATTACTAGCATTTTTTATCCTCTTGTGTCCATTAATATATGTAATTGTTTGGTAACATGTGTGTCATCGATGGAAAATAGAACATATTTGCCTTTGCCATCTTTTTCCACAGCAGTATTAGTGCTTGAACTCTCTGGGCTCCATTCCAGGGGACAGACTGGTACAGACTGATACAGAGGGAGCAGTTTAGGGATTCACATGGGGAACAGAATGTCTGGTTAGGGCAGAAGGCATCTTCAGGCAAATGGTCTGGTGTCACATGACACAGCTGAATGCAGTTCCATTTGGCAGCATCAAGAATGCATCTAGCCCCTGCTATACAGGAATGTAGCATTCTACTCTACATCCTATGTGACTGTGCTCTTTAGGCCTGTAGCCCTGTGTAAAACATGCCTGTGTGACTGTGCTCTTCAGACCTGTATCTCGTGTAAAACATGCCTGTGTGACTGTGCTCTACAGGCCTCTAGCCCTGTGTAAAACATGCCTTTGCGGCTGTGCTCTACAGGCCTGTTACACATGTAAAACATGCCTGTGTGACTATGCTATACTGGCCTGTAGCCCTGAGTAAAACATACTTGTGTGGCTGCGCTCTACAGGCCTGTAGCCCTGTGTAAAACATGCCTGCGCGACTGTGCCCTACTGGCCTGTAGCCCTGTATAAAACATACCTGTGTGACTGTCACCTACTGGCCTGTAGTCCTGTATAAAACATGCCCGTGTGACTGTGCTTTACAGACCTGTAGCCCTGTGTAAAACATACCTGTGTGACAGTGCCCTACTGGCCTGTAGCCCTGGGTAAAATGTGTGTGTGACTGTGCTCTACAGGCCTGTCGCCCTGTGTAAAACATACCTGTGTGACTGTGCCCTACTGGCCTGTAATCCTGTGTAAAACATGCCTGTGTGACTATGCTCTGCAGGCCTCTAGCCCTGTATAAAACATACCTGTGTGACTGCTCTACAAGCCTGTAGCCCTGTATAAAACATACCAGAGTGACTGCTCTACAATCCTGTAGCCCTGTATAAAACATACCTGCGTGACTGTACTCTATAGGCCCATAGTGTTGTGTCTATGTGACTGTATGTATGAGGTTTCTGTCTTACAGTCCTTCCCCTGAGAACAGTTTGAAGGCATCACTGTGCCACCCCCCTCCCCCACTGTTCCTTGTGGAGGGGGGTTCACTGGTATTCAGAGCTCCAGGAAATAAAAGATTTGAAAAGAAATGTTCTCTGTACCTAGGAATAATGAATTATGTATTACCCTAACGTAAAAATGACAACAGATGCACAGTTAACTCCTGAGAAATTAAAGCATAAAATGACAATTAGTAAAACTGCCTTGTCACCCTGAAACCACATACCCTCTGACACAACATCACACCTGGTCTGAGGAAAAAAAAAAACAGCATAACAGATGCAGGGCATGGAGCTGCCCATCAAACGAGACACGACCATCACAACCTTGTGGAAATTAGAAAAGAAATTAGAAAGGACTGATTCCTGACCTCATAATTACTCAAAATGGTTCATGCTCACCACAGCAGAGGTTAAGGAACCTTGATACACTGGAAACACTGTAAAGTTGGACCTGCACACGCCCCTCCCACCTAACCAGCACTTTGTATTGGTAATTCATCCAGGAAATATTTGTTAGAATGTGGGGCTCCGTATAAAATCCCTGCCCGGGGTGGGGCTTGACGAATCCGCTCTTCTCCAGTCTGGCCACCAGCCACCTTCGATAACAAAATAATTAAAGTTTAAACATTTGCCTTGCCGATCTTCTCTTTCGCAATTAGGCTTGGAAGAAAATGACCGACGGGTGAAAGCCCAAGGGAAACCGACGGACGGAAGAATGAGAATCCGACGCTACAAGAACAAAGATACTTTACTAAGAAACAGAGCAAATGATGGGAAAAAATGTGAGGATAAAATGCTTATCGGAGATTAATGGAAGCAAATGAGCCTGCCTATACGAGGGAAAGGAGGACATTACTAGAGGAAACCAAATAATATTATGCCATTAAAAATTATACCCATTTCAGAAATACAACATGCTCTCGGAATTAGAAGCCATTTTAAAAATCTAAGTTTTCGCTTTCAAATACGCTTCTCAGATTCTGATGCACGGTACACTTTTAAATCGACGCCAACGGCGGAGTAGGGCCTCTGCGCCTGTGGTCGGAAGGTTGTCGGTTTGAATCCCACACTCGGCAGAGCAGCCACATCTCTGCTGGGCCCATCAGCAAGGGACTTAATCCCGGAATGCTCCAGGGGCACTGGATAAACAGCTGAGCCTGCACTCCCACTCCAAGCTTCACTCTCACTTCTTTACGCATGTGTATGTCTTAACAAATGAGATCAAGGCGGAACATCAGGAAAAAAACATTCCATACCTGAGGCCTAACACTTAGAATAGAAATGGCTTGAGTTGGGTGTTTCATAGCAACAACATCTTGAATACAGAACACAGGGGATCGGTCCTGTTCCAAATTTTAGGCTTTTTTACACTGCGCTTCGGGGACCAAACCAATGCACCGATCACTTGCCAAGTTGTTGTATAAACAAAATGCTAGCGTATTCTTCTACATTTATATCAGGGGCCTCCTTCGCCTTCTGGGGTGGGGTAGGGGTGGGGGCATCCAAAATTACAAAAATTCTAACTCCGCAGGGCCACGTAGCATCAGTAAAGAGGGGGATATTTCTGTTATTTTTTATTATTATTTTTCTTTTATGGGGCCTTTCGAAGCAGCACTGAGCCGTGGAGACTCAGCACGGAGGGCGTAAAAGAGCCAGCAGTGTCGGATGTCAGTGCTGAGCTGCATAACGGGAGACTGGCCTCCCTGACGTGGGCCTTTAAGTAACACCTAGACATAAATTTTTCCCACTGTTTTTAATAGCTGTACAGTAAACTTCACAATCTACACGTCAATCTGTTACTAAATCTGTCTCTAGTCAGTTAATGTTAAGCCTTTTCAGGCCAACTATGTTGGGAAAGGGCAGAATTAAAAAATTAATCGACTTGTGGATTTACTTGGTTTCTTGTTGCAGGAACAGCATGCACTATTCCTTCGGAGATTAATCAGAAATACTGGCAGATGGGAGAGTCCCCAGATGTGAATTCCAGTGAAGACACTCAACACTCAGTAAAACGAAGGCTGAAATCCAAACAACATTACGTGGAAACCATATCTCAGATTAATTAAGGGGTCGGTTCAGAGGAGCCTTTCTGGAGAAATCTAAAAGTAGAGAGCCCGCAACAGCCAAAAGAAGAATGGGAGGGGTCACCAACACACCCAGCCCAACAAGCTTGGCCGTTCGTGCTGGTTCACGTGAAGGTTTCTTGAAAGCCCAAGTGCCATTATTTTCCCATGGGGCAGCTGATGCATGCTGTACCTCATTTTAAACAAATCAATGTGGTTAAATACAGAGGGACTCCAACTGAGACTGAATATAGAAGCCATTAAACATTGACCGCATGATATTTCAGAAAACCTTCATTACCGAGGCTCAGGTATGCGCGTTCCCGGACGCAAGCTCTCAAAGGTCAGCCAAGATGTCAGCAAGTCCGTCTGAACCAGCCGGCTTCGGAGGCAGTGTTTAATTCCCCCGCACCTGGGATCTGAGTGGTCCGGTATGTACTCCAGTGGCCAAAATTGCGGAAGCGCTTCCGATTTTAAAGGCTGCAGAACAACTTATTTAATCGCCCAGAATATGATATTTGTGACATTCTTTGATTGTTTATAAACATCACCGCCAGTATTTGTGCAGTAATTTTTAGTGCGTAATGGCAAAGAAGGTGGGTATTTACACAGTTCTGGCCACTGGTGTAGGACGTCAAGTCACCAAAGGCGCCGTGAGTACTCTTATGCAAGGATGGGGTTAGGGACTCACTTCACAAACCCCAGTCAAGTAGAACTGAAGCTGGACTGCTAGTCTGAACAGAATAAGACCCAGCACACACACACACACACTGCGAGGAACACGCCAAAGATCTGTAAAAAATCTAAATGGCTTCAGTGTCCCAGGGTCTTCCCCCCCCCCCCCCAAAAAAATAAAGTGTGGTGACAGCCCTGTTCCAGTGGTCAGCCAATCGCCTCACACTGACACCCCCCCATCTGGCCATCCTGCTCGACCCGGCCGAGGCCTCTCTTTAAGTGCCATTAATGAGAACCACAGTGCATTACACAAATGGCTTCAGCGTGCAAAGCAGCACCGTCTCCGGGGAGCTGAGACGCTGTCTGACCACAGAGGCACGCAAGCGGCATTCGCTAAAATATTATACGTTTGCCGTCTGGTTGACGACAGCCAGGGCACTGGGTGCGAGTCGTCAGCTGGACTAAGGAGGAACCGACCCTACATTAATCACACTGCCATTTCATGGCTACGCAATGGATGACAGATGCATTATGGTGTACAGCTAATTGTTGGACAGGTAACAATATATTCACTGTTCCTATCGGGAGGGAGGAGGTTTTGGGGAGAGGGGCATGGTCAGAGGACAGGCCCCTATACACACCTGTAATTAATTATCAAGATTACATAAAGAGGATATAGCGAGCCTGATTTCTAATGTGCAGTAGTAAGTGCTTTTTAACAAACATGCAGTGGATAGCTTGTCAGTGCACAATGTCTTTCTGAAAATTCCAGGAAATCCAGAAATTATAAACATTTCCAGCGACAAGACCAGTGCCACATTAATACAGTCAAAGGCCCCTGGGATAATCGAGGTTTCAGAGAACCCCTACTATTTCCTGCTATATCTGGTGTAGCATAGGGAGGGGGAATTCCCAAAGCTAAGATTTTTTTAAAAGTAAAGGGGAACAGTTGTGTGATCGGGATTTTTCAATCCAGACATGAAAATAGACAAATCGCATCCTGTATTGGTTCAAAAAGAGACACAAGACAGGTGCCAACTCTCTGTTTGAAATTTAAATAAACAAGGCTACTTGAAGCCCCTTTTTAGAAGGCCCCTGGGTTTCAGGCCAGGTAACCCGGAGCATTAAAGCACCCTGGCACGTGACCCTTTGTTTGACACTTTTCCGAGACTCTGTGGCTGTGTTGATGCCCCGGGTGCATATCAGCTACGTCTAGCAGGGTGCTCAGTAAAATAAAGGCAAGGTTATGAATTCACCAGGGCCACAGTGTTTGGAAGCAACCCATGTGAGCAATGGAACACGGGTCGGGTGCCAATCCTCGTCCCTGAGCCAAGAAACACCGCCCATTTGCCATCTAACTGTAGTGAGGATCGTGGTGTCCAGAGAGAACTCACTAAAACCAAGAAGGTATCATTAAGCCATGGTTGGAGATTACCACCCCACACACATACTTCCACCTGTCACAACTTTTTCCACCCACCTCCACCCGAAGACCAGGACTCCCGAATCCTCCTCTCTCCTCCTTGAGGATGTAAATAATGCAACCATAGTGTAGTCCCCTTAAAAAGACAGAACATCAATCACACAGAGAGTTGGGGGGGGAGATAAACACCCCCTGGGCCTACAGCCAGAAGACACAAAGCTGCCAGCAGGTACGTCTCTCTCACTGGCCATCAGCCCCCCCCCCCCCCATCATAAGGAGAGCAGGCCTTTAATGAGCCGCATGAATCGATTTTAAGAATGCATTATTGCTGGAGCTTTCCGCTAAGCCTATTCAATTGAGCAAATTAAGAGTCTCCATCATTCCGTGATCATCTTTTCTGGGCGGGCATCGGCAACAATAAATCGTCCCTGGCAAAAAGATACATCATTGTTTTTTTAAGGATCGGGGGCACAAGGGTGCTTTTATGTCTTATCAAATAAAAAGCTTTAGATGAAATCATTAACTTTTTACAGCTCAGGAAAAAAAAAATAGGAGGGAACTTAATCAATGGTCGCGTATGGAAATGCCTAGGGGTGGGACCATAAGCCAAGCACCAGGGATCGGTGCTTGTGTCATGATTGGTGCCAGGTGCGGAGCGGGGAAGCAGGATCAAGACTCAAAAGGTAACGTGAATGAGGATGTATTTCGGCAGAATAGGGAACACCATGACACAACCTTACGACGTCAATGACCGGACGGGGCAAACATACTAAAACGCGGACTAAAATACACAGGAATGACAACATAAACGAGATACAGCTGGTAAAACGCAGGAATTCACACTAGGATAACGAGAGAACGTGGCACACAGGAGGATCGATCGGGCAGGACGTTACACAAAGGAGGAAATACAAGCAAGACCAACTGGGCTTTGCTCTCACGGTACTCACCTGTTTGCAGGTATTAAATATATATATAATCATAGTTTAAGATAAAAGATCTCACTCACAGTATGGGTCCGGACTAAATTGAACTGGTCTCTCCTGGGCTTTTTTGACAGGAAAGTACACCCTTGACCTTTTCCAGCAGAGCAGTCAAATAAAATATGTAATTTTTACGACACGTAGTAATTAGTTTTATTATTCGACTAAAGATTTTTGATTAAATCAAAAGCTCAGCTGTTTCACGCCGCCATTTACACGAGGGATAATTGCACCCTTAAGTCCCGTTAAGGTCAGCATCTGGAGCCGCAGCGCACGACGCAGCCGCGGGGTGTGAAACGGCGCGGGAAACCTGCCGCGATCATTAGCGCCTCGCCAGATAGCCGGGATTTTTCAGGATGCATCAGTGATTAAAACTTCTGCTGTCACGCGAGGAAACGTGCAATCAAATTTAAGGTTCTGAACTGGACCGTAATCCCTAATACGGCTGTGACTGTGGCGGAAGCATGTATTCCGTGTCGGTACCTGGTCCACATCCACGGCTTCCTCACCTGCCTGTCCTGACATCAGCTGGACCTTCCAAGGCAAGGCAAGTTTATTTAGCACAATTCAGACACAAGGCAATTCAAAGTGCTTTACAAAGACAAGAATACATTCAAATAAAAACATCAAAATCGCATTTAAAGATAAGGGAAAAAGAGATAACTGAACTGAAAAAGAGGTAACTGAAAAGAAGTTACATTTTTATGACAGAATACGACTAAACATTTATTCCAGGACTATACACTATTTTACTTTATAAACTGCGACTTTTGGACTATTTGGACTTATTTGGACTTCTGGCTGTAAAGACAATTTGAGACAATTTGATATTGTGAAAATGTGCCATATTAATTTGAATTGAACTTTTGCTCCATTTCTAACATCTGCCAATGATACTCTGAAGCAAACACTGATGAACAAAAAAGTTGGATAGAACTATATTACTACAGCTAAGCATTTTGCTGGTGATAAATTATGAATGCACACCAGACACACTTTTAAGCAGGTCTTATGTTGGGCTTAAATATTTTAAACTTTATTGCTTTTTTAGCTAGCTATTATTGGTGCTTTCAGCGACTGCATACTGACGAACAGAAAAAGATGGATAAATTATTAAATTACACAATTTTAAGGAGACTTTGTCATTTTTTTTTTAATGTAGATAGCTATTGTTGGCATTTTCAGTGCATGCTGTTTGTGCCACGGTGCAACTTCCTGTTAATGTCTAGCCAACTGATGCGGACAAGCAAAACTAAATACATTCCTCCCCCAGACTCAGAGCCAATCAGTACGCTTGGCCTCTTTCTGACATCCACCAGGACCTGACCTCCACCCTTGACTGACAACGTCCTGTGACTGGTCGTTTCACTCATTCGCTCTTCGCAGTCATTGGGCGGCGTTTTCACTCCTTTGTCTGTGGCCTTCAATCTTGTTCCTCAAAACCTGCTAAGCTCTTCAAGATAACTGTGCAGTGGAGAGCGGTAAATAAAAATAAAACGGATTGAATCGGATATCTGGGAGCTTTTCTGACATTCCCAGTGGCCTGCTGCCGGCCTGCTACTCTACTTTATCCCCACAGTTTACTCCCAGGAGTTTGGCAAATCCGGCTCCTGCTACACGCTTTACTGAAAAGACAGTTCCAGTACATTTATATTAAGGCAGTTATGGATGACTTCTGAAACCTAAATAATTGATTATAGTTTTCTTTAGGCCACAGGTGAATTAACAAAAAGAAAAAAAAAGTTTTTTCTTTCCAATGAGGAATGAGTTTTTTGGAATTCTCATTGTTGTTTGAACAAGCCTGAGCAGGCACATTTTGCTGTACTAAATGCCTGCAGAATAGGAACCACATAGATGTATTTTTGCATTTTTCTCCACTGTATGTTTGTGTTCCTCGCAATTACATCTGTGACCTATGATTCGTACGTTCCAGTAAGTACTTTTTTTCCCCGTATTACTCAGTTGTTTGAGGGGGCCAAGGAATTGTTTTAAATTTTGGCAAATTGCTGTTGGCAAATTGAGGTTCCCTGCTTTTTGATTCCCATTGAAATAAATAGCAATGTCTATGAATCACTTTATGATCACAAGCCTGTAAAATAGTGATGTATTAAATAAAAATTGAGCTATGTGCATAACTTCTTACAGCATATTCATAGAGAGAAATATTTAACAAGCAGGAAATGGCACGAAGCCCTTTTGGGAACTCAAACCCGTAACCTGCAGGATGTCAGGCAGAATCCTTAGTCACTACTCGTCCCTGGCTTGGCAAACGCTGATGGGGATGATTCAGTACATGCATCAGGGGAAGGATGAGCCAGGCTTCAGCCCAATCTGACGGGCACTGCTGCCCACAGATGAGCTGACCTTGTAAAAAATAAATAAATAAATAAAACATTGTTCTTCTCCAGTAGACCCTGGAGATCAGGAGGCCACAGCGAAGTCTGAAGACATCCACTGTACGTGTCTTTTTTTTTCTTTTAGTTGCTTACTCCGCTTTTGCTCATTTTAGTCTTATTTTTTCCTGAGGGAGCCCTTGAGGGAAACCTGAGTAAGGATTTTATTCTTGTAGTCAAGCCTTGCTCTCAGCTCTGCTCGGAGATAAAATGCTCAATAGCCTAAGTATGCCAGCACTGCATCTTAGCATACATTAGCGCTGGGGAGACGCGGAGGAAGGTGATTGCTCGGCACCTTACTCTTAAAAGCAGGGAGAGCCGGCCCTCCGGCCAACTTGGACTTTTTTGCGGCGAAACAACATCTGCTTTCCCGTACGAGATAGAAGACCACGTGCGGCACCTCAGCCCCCGTGCAGTCAAAAGCTCGTCCCGGGAAGTGCGGCTTCCAGAAGCCGCTTCGACTCTGAGGGGGATGCACCCACTTCAGACAAGCCCCCATCCCGCTGACACTTCGGACGCCTGCACACCACATGTGGAGAGCATGGGGGGAGGGGGAAGGAATCTCCACACAGCACTGGGAGTGGAGGTAGAGGATCCAGCCCGTCCAGCGGTGACTGAACAGCTTGTGTTGCTTTAATTCCCGGGTGATGTCATTAATTTTGGCAACGTGGACATCTGGCAGCCTTTAATTTTTGGAGGGCTGAATTAAAAAAAAAAATGTAAAAACGGTGACCGCTGCAGAGACAGCCAGGATACAGGGGATGTTTTGGATGCCGCCGGGCAACACGCTGATAGGAAGAGCACGCTGCGAGACCTCCTCGGGGGGGACACCTGCATCTGTTACAGACAGTAGCCATTTCCAGATCATTGACAGGGAGGGGTTTTGTTTTAGCGTGACCCGCCGGTCTCTTCCATTTTCCCTCCTGCTGGATTCAAAATAAAACCCACTGAGAAGTGTCCAGCACTGCAGACGCTCAGCTCACTGCAGACCGAGTCTCCCGGAAGGCCTCTGTTTACGTTCAGGCGCGAGCTGCGGGAGGCAGCTAGCCATTTCATTATAAAGCCTGCCGGCGGCGGAGTGATGGTGGACACACTGACACTGCTGGCTGCCAAGAAACTGCCAAAGATGTTCGGTCACATGACTATGACATCATCTTTTGTGATTTGAATCATAAACTAATTTCAGCTGTTAGCACAGACATACATTTGCACGCATGTGTATAAGCATTCCCAGGAATATGTGAATTCATTCTGCACAATGCTGTCGTCGGATTTTCTAGTCAATATAGCCGTTAAGCTAAACAGGCAGAGGGAGAATGTCATGTTTGAAGCACGTTTTCCACACTGTGCCGTCAAGCAGTTTTTTGCGGGCTAAAACCCGGGTCACCATTCTCCGGGCTGAACACCACTTTGATCTGAACATGAAACGCATGTTTGCGGGTTTTATAGAAAAGTAAAATGCTCACATATGATTACAGGCAATACCTTTGTTTTTATGGGGCACACCAGCCTTTTTTGGAGGGGGGTGGGGGGTGAAATACAAGTGAGTGTCCCACCATGGACGGAAGATCACAAACGGTCCAAACAGGAAGATGGACCATGGCTTATAGACAGTAACAGGACACTGTATTGGCCATTAGTTGCCCCGCCTGCCCTGGCCAGTGACAGGTAACAGGCAATGCTTCAGTCACCCAGCCACTTTTCTGTACCCCGTCCCTCCGCAGGTGGGGGTTGTTATTTTCGCCATCCCCCATACCGTGGTTCACATTTACGGTGCGAAGGAGCGACAGACCCCTGCATTCAATTTAGGGACCTCAGAGGCCCTAAATAGGGCCCTCCCTCCTGCAGTCTCTGTGCTGATCAGAGAAACATTCACTGGCAAAAAAAAAAAAAAAAAACTTTTTACATGGCTAAACCACATGGATCTAAGAAGCCGGATCAGAACTTTGTTAAAACAGTAACGTCGATTCCAATAGCGACGTTCAAGACTCACAGCAATATTCCCCACGTAAATTCATTAGGGCTTGTTTCCATTAAAATTAATGTACATATTAATCTAGTTATATGTCTGAGAGGAACAGAGTCTATTTGTAGGCACTGATTAACCACGATACATGGCTTTACGGTTGCAGAGTAGCAGTCCTTCTCTTCCTTGGAAAATAACCTAATTTCATCAGCCAGTCCAATCTAAATCTTGGCTATTTGTTTCAAAGCAACAGGCTTTGCGTTGGGAGAGTGAGAGCCATTCAGTGGTAGCGTGATCAGCCTTGGTGCCTGTGGTACAGAAGATATCAGCCTCTGGCTTCCATCAATGCATTGCCTCTGCAGGCCTCCAAAACACTGCGCACCCAAGTTATGTGATGGAGGGTCTCCACTAATCGTGTTAGGGGTACCCCTCTTGAGCAAGGGGGGGGGGGGGAGGTACCGGTAAACTCTGGTATTCATTAGCTGCTCTTTTATTCTTAATGTCACTCTGTCACCGAACAGGCTGACCAGTCATGGGGAGGACTGGATGTTGCTGCAAAGTCGTTTTCGGAACTTTCAGAATCAGAACAGAATTGTCTTACTTGAGAAAAGTCTTACATGAAACCAAATCAAAACAACAAGGTCTTTCAAGGCTTGGGTTGCTGAAAATGCACCGTCCCCAAGGGGGTCGAGTTGCAGCGCGGTCTCCCAGAGCATTCCGGGACTGACACCATCAGGAGATAAGAACTACAGCCAGGTAGGACTTTGAAGTAAGATTTCATGTCAGCATGAGGAATTACATACTCTGAGGCAGAAAAGGACGATGAAAGCCAACACCTGAGGCCATTACATTAAGGCCTGTGGACATCGATGGTACTGCTTGCGTTAATGATTAAACCCAGAAAGATCTGCAAGTGGTATCAATAAGGGGCATACCTAAGGGAAAACTGCATTTCCCAGGATGCTTCAGGTGCTTCTCGGGACACCAAATTGCTAACAAGCTTCAAAGAACGGCCTCAATGCATTACTCTTTTTGGCTAATAAAAAAAAAAACTGATGCCTTCTATACTGCCCTCTCCATATGATAATCGTATTTGAAGTTTTAAAGATGAAAATCCTCCTTAAGGCTGCTAATAAACCTGTCTCTAAGGGCTATAGAGATACAGTCATACCTCATAAGAAATGAAAAATGCGTTTTGTTTTTTTTTTTTAAACTTAATTGACTTCCACACATGTCGTAGGTGTTCCATTTAATCAATAATTGATGCGACTCCTTTTACACTCCCCATGTGTCAATGGCAACACCTCGTAACTCTTGGCTCCTGTCAGCAGATGGGCCTTGGTGTTCCCTTCTGGAGGCTTTGTGGTGTAAAGTACTGTGGTGGAGGTTTATCCTGGCTGCAGAGGTGGGACCTGACAGATCAAGGAAAACAGTTTCCCGGTTTATGTCTAAAACCACAAAAAAAGGTGGGTAAAATTTCCCCGTCTATCACATACAATAAGGGTTGACAGGAATTGCAGAATTCCAACTGAAAGCCTTTTCACAAAGGCTTTGACTCCCAGATGTCCAATAAGCTGAAGTCAATAGGACTTGACAGGTATATTTGTTTAACTGGTGAATACCCCACAGTGAGGCTGTGAACTTAACATGTAAGTGATACCATCTGAAAGTGTATTGTCCGGCTAGAATCACAGAGATAAGCCATAGTGAAGGGGCTTGCTTACAAGCCAGCATTGAAACGCAATTGAAAGACACTAGATGACAATTCCATTTCCTGTCCGTCAACCATCTGTTACCGTGGTTACCCTGCAGGCACAGTCATCTTCATCCGAGCACCAGCTGGCCCCGGATCTCTTAAAAGATCTGGATAATTAACAGACCGGCTCCGCATGGCTGAAGTTTAAGGATAGCCTTAGACCCATTGTTGTAATAGCATCATTATTAAAGTTTCAAATAAATTACATTAAAGCCAGTATAATTTATCTGCCTGACGACCTCATCCAGATCAAGTAGTATCTACTCTTTTATTTCAGATTTGTGCAGCTGTTGTGCAGGTGTAAATGATAAAGATCCAAGACATTCCAGATTCCCGGCACCTACGACTACTGGTACTTTCGACATTCTACCTTTTCATCTGGTAGATCGAAGATAATTTTATGTGACATGTCAAATACTGTGGTGAAGACAGTGAGTGGGGGGGAGGGGGTAAGAAGTGACTAGCCTTTGGCTCCAACATCAGTGGCCTTAAGATTTGTCTGCGTTTCGAGGTCATCGCTGACAGTTCTTCAGAGACAGCGATAATGAACAGCGTGGGGCATGGGCCCCTTCGCTCTGTGGATGTCAGATCGCAAGCCGGTATGGGGGCTCGGGGTGCTCACATTGGGGGGCAGGCAGTTGGGGGGGGGGGGATGGGTTCCATGCGAGACTCACACACAGCGAGTCCGCAGTCCCGCACGTGACCTTGGCTCGATCGGGTTGCAGTACCCGCCTTTGGAGCTCCCTCTCCATCCGCACGTATCGCATGTCACAATCAGGTGACAGTAAATAACAGCACTAATACCTCGGCTGCCTGTGGAATAATGCATATCAAACACAGTGGTGGATTTCTAATTATGACCTTTACAGTTATGCTGTTTCCTGTGTTGCCGTATTTGTTTTGTGGAAATGGCTAGTCTGCGGGGAGAAAAAGCCGCCGAGTTCCGCTTCCTTAGTGCCCCGGTACGACGCAGCATGTCACAATAATCTTGTCTTGTTCTCCAGCCTCTTTGCCCATCCACTATATGTGTCCACTTCCCCACATCCCACCTTAGCATTTGTTCTACCGGACCTGTTCCTGCCCCTCCCGGTATCTCCTGAACTGGAAAACTGAAAAATCCTGACTTCTCCTCCGTGTCGCACGCGATTCTGTTCGCTGTCTTGACCGAAGTGCTTCTCATGGGACATTTTCAGGCAGGCACTTCATGAATAGTTAACAGATGGTTTGTGCGGGGGAACCAGCTTCAAAACCACTTCCTTCCCGTGTTGGCGGCATGTGTATCATATGTATGTCCCAGTATCTGCCTTTTTAATCCAGCTCTTCTCCAAACAAGAGGCTGGGAACAACTTTGTCCTAATCAAGCACGAGCCATATGATTCATACACTCATTTCCTTACAAAGCGGCCACACTGCACCTTCTACGAGAAACAGGACACTGTATTTGCCATTTGCACACAGGTACAGGGACATCAGAATGCTCCTTGCCTCATATGCCATCGCTGTCTCCTCTGAGACTCACACACATATGTACTGCTGAGAGTGAAGCATGGGGTCAGCCATTTATCCAGGACCCCTGGTGCATTAACTAAACATATTAGTGCGATCAAAAGTGTCGCTACCGAATGGATCTTGGCGCATCTTCTAGCAGAAGGACTCCTAATTCATCTACAGTTTATGACTTTGGTATGAGGACGAAGAGACACTTGGCTTAGGGTTGATGTTGACTTGCAGGCTTCAGCAGCGTTTCAGAGGAGAGGATTACAAAAAGAATAAAAGCTTTGACACTAGCCTCTCACCCCATTTCACCTCCTTCTATTCCTCCTGTTTTCTTCAGCCAGAGCAGATCTGGATGCCATGAACAAAATTAAGCTCTGAGTGATGAAATTATATCTCCAGGAACGGTAAATGGAATGGGGGTGGGTAGAGGTCAGGCGGAGGGAGTCCATTCCATCCCCTGGGGGCCTTGGGAAATTCTATTAGATACAGGCCAGCTATAATATCCATGTTTCTCCCCCCTCTTTATGCTAGCCCCTCCCCCGCCCATCTCGCTGTCACTCGGTATTGTACGGTCAGCAGGCCACTAAGCCTGTCAGCGCCTGGCCGGTGACCTCTGACTGGTCACCAGGTTGAGGAGATGATGCAGGAGGACCAGGAAGGCTTTCGGTTCCTCTCAGTAGACCATCTTTCACTGGGACATCAGGGCCATCCCAAATGGATCATCATCCAATGGATTAGGTGGTGCTGCTGGATGGAGGAGTTGGCACTGTTGAGGGATGAAGGGAAGAGATCCAGAACGTTCTCGTATGGGGCAACAGCACGTAATTCCTCTCCCTCAAAGGTCGACCTCTTACCGCTTGTCTGGCTTTCTTCCCGCCTGCCCGCTGCAGTTTTTCGTTTTGTCAGCCATCAACACTCACGTCGTTGCCTCTTGGACCCTAGAAGGGATGTATCTAATTATCAACGCATAGTGGTCCAAGCACTCCAGCTTTCACACAGCCTCTGACTTCCACTGGACCCCACTCCTTGAAGAACAGAGGCTGTCCTTGCTATCCCAGAACCCACATCACCCCAAGACCCAGCCAAACTACCCAATGATATTCCTGAAGACACCTATTTCTATTACCCTATAATACACCCCTATAGTCATGCTGTTCCCACCAGGGTTAAAGCCTGACGCTACAGAAAAGCTCACTAATGACAAAAAAAAATTACTAATATCACTGCCTCCTTGTGGAGGAATGCTCTGCGATTCATAAGCCGCACAATACAAAATACTGTCCTTTCCAGATATAGATAGTCGCACACCAAAGAGGCCACACTGAACAGTCCACAAGTGTAGTTCTTAACAAAGGAGGTCAGGGGTAGAGTCAGTTTTGATTTAGTGTGTTGCTAGGACCTCCAGCAACCCCTGGCTCCCCATCCATTTAGGTAATGAACAGCACTGCTGGATGCCTACAGGATCTCAATCACTTGCACTTCTGTGTAATGGAGGGGTAGCAGTAACGCAGATCAGCAGCCTTTAAACTCCGTAAAACACATTATATATGCTCTCCTGATTCACTTTTGACCTGGATTTTCGATCATCATTCAAAACGCTTGGCGCTAAAGCACTCTGGCGTTTTACGTGAAAAACCAAAGTGGACAACAGCTTTGTTTATATCATATACATGTCATATCTGCTACTCACCCCCCCATCCATTGATTAGTTTTCCATAACTGCCTACCCAGTACAAGGTTCTAATGAGCCTGAGGCCCATTCCAGGAAAAGACAAGACATGAGTCAGGGAAATACCTGGCTGCAGTGCCAGTCCATCACAGGGCACACAATTTCATACACGGTCACAAACCAAGGGCAATGCAAAGATACCAATGCACCTGTTTATACAGGAGGATTATGGGAAAAAAGTGGAGCAGCTGAAGGAAACAGCTACAAAGATATGGCGAACCTTCATAAGAAAGCAGACATAAAATATGTCGGGAAGCAGCTTGGACACCCATTACAGCTGATAAGCCATCATCAAACAAATAATTCAAAGCTATAAGGAACATACTGGAAAGTACCATTGCAGATTTTACTTCACGACGCACTGACAGTGGTCCACTTTAGCCACCGGATGAAAAGGTTAGAGTCGGGCGTAATTATCAGCTTTTGGGGGGAGCTGACGGAGGCTGCAGCGTTAGAAGACACCTTCCATCGGTGAGCATGAAACGTGACCCGATCTGTTAAAAGGGGCCACAGAAGGGACTAAGTTAAGATCAATGCAGAGTTAGAGATGCTGCCCAGATCAGATTGCTGCAGAGGTGTCAAATGGTAAGAGGCCGTCGCTGTTGGACTTCCGCGGGCCTCCCCCACGCTGCACAAAGGGCTTTCTCGGAGTTTTACACACACACATATATATATATATATATATATATATATATGTCAATTTCAGAGACTGAAGGCTACATTCATTACAGTCGTGATTCACATTTATGAAAAAAACGGATGCCTCATTTTTATATATACTATCATCTCTTTGTTTAGACATTTTTGTATCTATATGAACAGGTATGCATTTACACACATTAGAGAGCAAAGCTTGATGTCCAAGTGTAGGGACAGTCATTAATGAGGCACCCCAAGGCATCCTTGCTAAAGGGCCCAATAGACATGCGACTATTCTGGCAAGGATGGGATTGGAACCCACAACCCGTCTGATAACAGGCACAGTGGCTTAACCCATAATGCCAAACATCATTCCCATTTAATGGCTGTCTCACGGCTTAACTCATGTCTGGCCAAAGCAAACTTGTATTATTGCTATTGGTGGCATGGAAAAGCCCCTCAAACAACAGAACCGAATAAAAACAAAAATACATCTTTACATTCCTGCCCACCCATTAAACTGGTGGAAAATGTGGACTGATTCCTATTAGGCTCCTACCTTCAGACAGAAAAGGTGATACCTTGTGCCTAACAAGATGTGTGTAATAAAAGCTTGCCAAAGGGAAACACTACCGGAGCAGATCCACTGCCTTCCCTCCCCCTGGCACTCCCGAGGATCCCGAGATCGCTCCGCTTCTCGGAAGAGTCGGCGAAGGGTCACACCGCCGCCGCCAACAAACAAACGATAAACGAATCAGGGACAAGTTTCGATCTCTTCCCCGAAGAAGCACTTTGCGCCAATGGCACCTGGAAATTAATAACGGTTAAGCGCAGGAGACACTGCCGTTCATGTCGAGGAGCTTGGGAGGACGGCGGAGGTTAGAGAGCGTGGCCCCGAGGAATGATGGGCGCTCAGGGGTAGCGGGCGGCTCGGCCAATGGGAGGCTTATAGGCCGGCGCTCGAGCAGCATGGCGGCGCACTGGAGTCGGATCCCATCACAGATTCATCACCACAGCCTTCCGGAGGACTCGGGGTTATCTGGTCCAATAGCAACACATGCGTTTGTGTCTGTGGGTACTCACTGTTCCCCCTTTGACAGAAGGACATTAGATCTAATCCACTAATCCATACGATTAAGTAAATTGACATGGACACCAGCAATCGTGACACCAGGACGACCCGAACGTTTCATACTTCTTTCTTACCAAGCCATTATGCGTGCAACCATGGGGTCCATCATGTGAGTAACTACGACGCCCAATGTGGGTAGCCATGGCATCCGTCATGTGGGTAACTATGTGTCAAATGGCCTTATTAGGAGGAGACCGGTGATTGTACAGAGACTATCCGCCTCTAGATTAAAGACTGCGGGAACATTTTATCATCAGTTTAGTTGCTAACGGTTCTGTCCAGTGGTCTGCTGACCCCAGTGCCCACCCTCCTCAAGAAGGAGAGGCAGCGTTACAGGCAACACCAGAAAACTTCCAGGTGTCAGACAAAGACTGGGAGGCACAGTCCCAACACAGAGGCAGGAAACCTCCCAGACTCCTCCACCCCAGACAGTAACTGGGGGATACACAGCCACGCCAAAATCCAGAGACAGAAGAGTCAGTTTTTATGTGAGGTGCAGCCATGACTGTGGACACGTTCGAGGTTTAAGGTACATTGTGTACAACACATGGTCCTGGCAATCGCACTGGCCAGGGTAAGAGCTCAGTGTCACCCCCC
>JAODKL010000058.1:102277-134751 GCA_026780765.1 Petrocephalus schoutedeni
CAAGGCGGATATGCATACAGCTTGCTGTGCTGATAAATAGAAATATTATTGCCAGTTAGCACAGTGCAGGAGTGGAGTGGGGGGGCTCACAGGCATATCAGTCAGAGCTGTTGGTAGTTGGGGGGGGGGGAGTTCACAATTACCCCTAAAGGACTTAATCAGCCCTGATGGATGATTCCCATCTCCATGGCATGTTTGGAGCACAATTTCACAATAACGGCAGGGAGATGATGGACTGTGTAATAGCTTTTTGCCGTGTTTCTCTTTCCCCTTCCTTGCTTTATTGTTTCTCTAAATGTGATGTGGTTTCCCTTCTATGTATCATGTAAACAAATGATAATGGACTCTGCACACCAGGAGGGGGCGCCATGGGCTGCATCACGCAGGTAGGCGGGGCCCGCCTCGCTTTCACGCCTATACGACACCTGCCCTCCAAAGTTTCCAATTTAATAGTTGGACTGACCAAAATAAAAGTGCAAATTTTTTAATAAGCGTTTATTTTTGTGTATTACTTGCGGGACCGGTTATTTGCACAGATTCTTC
Source organism: Petrocephalus schoutedeni (assembly GCA_026780765.1). Classification (NCBI taxonomy): domain Eukaryota; kingdom Metazoa; phylum Chordata; class Actinopteri; order Osteoglossiformes; family Mormyridae; genus Petrocephalus; species Petrocephalus schoutedeni. The sequence goes on from JAODKL010000058.1 coordinate 102,821, forward strand.
GGGACAGACTAGCTACCGTTGAACTATGTTGCTTTCGACAATGTATTTAGATTATTAGCTTGTCACGTTTTGACACACTGGCTTCAGCCAGGCTCTTTGGGAATACTCTGACAGCTACTGCTGGCTGCGCTATGCAATGGTTGACCTACAGAACTGTTCCAGAAACCAGCTCTGCAGTACCAATGTATTACATAGAGAATGTGGGGAGCAGACAGAGGGGGCTGGATCTTAGGAGACTACTCGAACATCTCAGAACTCATGTAAGTCATGACATTGTCCTCCACGGTCTATTTAACAAAAGGATACATAACAGCATCAACAATATCATACAACACTGCTGTGAGCAGCTGTGGCTTTCCTGAGCACTAGGGGGCAGTGTGCAACCAGGGCTGGATCACTATGCATCGCCCCTGTTTTTTTACACTGACTAAGCAGTACAAGACCAAAAACAACCAGTCAAATGAAATAAACGTGTTAACTAGACTTAAGCAAAGAATGTTAGCTGAGGCAAAGAATGCAAACATTTTTAATGCAGAGAAAGAATCTGCAAATGAAACGATCCTAAATTAAATTCAGGGGCAAGAGTATGTGCTTAACCCTCTTTTGTTTATGTTATACATAATGCAATATATAATATTTAGCGGAATTGTATAGCTTTGGTTAGGGAGTCATTGTAAGGTGCTCGACAAAGTTACTGATGGATTTTTTTCCATTCCACAGTTGGAAATATTCTATAAACAGCTGAAGTGAAGTTGAAAGTAACATTAAATGATATTAGCGTTATGGTCGCTGTTTCCAGCACTGCAGCCATGTAAATGTAGTATGATGTGGGAGGCTTGCCTTTGGTCCGCTGGCTTTGGCCGTGATGCATAAGCCCAGTTAGGTGTCAGCAGGGGTAAGACAGACATTCCTCTGTTATTTATCACAGAGGACGGCAGCAGCCAGACAGTATCAGTGCCGATGGAGAGCGCTTTGTCTCCCCTGGCGAGTGCATCTAAGCCAAACGCACGAACCTCTCAGCAACACCACATCCTCATTGTGCTGTTTAATGAGTAATCAAAATCACACCCACATCAGAATATCTATGATTCATGAAGAACAGGTTTGGGCCTTTTTTATTGTGATGGCTGGTTTGTACTCTTAGAATCAGTAATATTTAAAAAAACAGTTATTGTTCTGTCCTTTAGTTGCCTTGGCCTTTTTTTCTCCTTATTGACAGGTGATGATGAACAAGCAGCCCCTCCGCCCCCCCCCCCTCGTGGAGTACAAACCACAGGGGGTCCGACTGTAACACGGCAACCAAATGCATCACCTGCAGTGCAGCTTCTGTAGAACATCTCCTCCAGCACCTGTCACCCAGTGCACACTGACTGCATTTACTTAGAGGTCCTGATTGGATCTCCTGCTGCCCAGCAATCACCCAATCAGGGACATCAAATCCCCTTCCCACTGTGCCCATCAGTGCCAAGACCAGTCCAATTGTTCCAGGCTCGCAGAGGAGGGCAGACAGAGTGCTCTGTGCAAGCGGGGCTCCTGTCCATCGACTTGGCTGGATCGCGTCGTCTCCTTACCAGCATATAGCGGGTGACTCTAAGGACAGCCTGAGCGCCACAGACTTGTGATTATAACCCCAATCTGCCAGGTCTCACAGAAATTGCCACATCACTATCCGTGGGCACAGCAGTGGAGTCCCTGCTATAACCAAGCATGCAGGCTAATTAGCTCTATGTTCTTGCTAATACTTCAGCTTCAATTGATGTAATTGCTTTCTCAAGTGGAAATTAGAGTCTTATATATGACCTGCCACGTAGAATAAAAATAGGTAAAAAAAAAAAAAAACTAAGAAACAAAAAGTTGAAAGCTCAATTTCTGCAGAGGTTCATAACTCTCGTTGAATTTCACGTCGCCTTGGAAGGGAGTTGCTGTGAAATAGCCAAAGGTTTTATACAATAAATCCAATTAATGTTGTTAGGGAGCGTGAAACGTGTGTTGAGACTGCAAGCTTTATTTTGGATTTGAAATACATCCGTGACAGTCAGCCCATCAAAAACAACCACAACACCTGACAAGGCAATCACACGCAATATGTAACTAGTTATGTCTGGAAGTCTATTCACTCAAATCCAACTGCACATCTAATACCGTGATTTTATTCTTAAGACATCAGTTAAAAGCAGTGGGATAGTGACTTGGCATTTATCAATCCATTTCCTTTTTCCCTTTTCATTTTTAGCACATTTTAGTTGTTTTGTGTAACTAAGACAGCAGCCTTGCATTTGCAGCTCTCTGTTCTTGCACTGTACTCTTGGGTCATTTTTTTTTCTGGCCCATTTCAAAACGCAGACATTTATTTATTACCTGATAATTACGAACATTACATCGGCGCTGCCAAAATAGTGCTTGTGTGTGGCGTGTATGTAAGATTTACAGGATGTGTTTCTAGGTCAGAGTCTCATTATTCTATTATAGCCTCAGAAATAAAGGAGGCAGGCCAATGGATGCCAGCAGGAAGGTGGGTGTGTGACTGGGACAAAGGGAGCGGCCTGCGGACCCGGGGGGGTGGGGTGGGGGGATTGTACAAATGGCAGCTTATTGAGGCAGCCTGCACAATAAATCGCTCATTTACACATTTTCACTGGCCCTGTCATATTTCATCACAAAGCATTCTTTATTTGCCACAGGCGGGCCCCATTATGGCTGGCCTGCATCTCAGCGTGGTCACCGCGGTCCGTAATGGTGCTGCCACTGCCGCCGCCGTGTCTCCGTGTTTGTCGTGGGGCGAGGCAGCCGCTTGAGGTGGGGGGTGCGCCGTGCCGCTTTAGTGAGCGAGCGCGCCGGGAACAAATGCGGTGCTGAAGCGCATTATTAGCGCGGAGTAAAATGCATCATGCCTCTGAATGACCCGAGTGCATCCTTTATTACGTTTAAAGGGATGAAAGCTAATAAAGGCCCCTAATCAGGCCCCTGTTCGCTGCTCCAGCTGCCTGCTTGCGTTCGCGTTCCCAAGTAACCATACCTCACAGATGGCACTAAATGGGCCTTCGCTTCCCCCCGAATCCTTGGCCAGGCATCGGTGTGCAGCTTTCTGCGGCTGTCCGGCATGCTGTTCCTCCAGTTTGACGTGCTGGAGGTGCCTGCTTAACTGGCCCAAGTGAGGGCAGGGCTCCAGGCCATTAAAAGCGAGGGTCTTAATTAACTTCCAGCCTGGGAGACTCGTTTTGGTGACCCATTCAGAATGTTTCTGCCTCTAAAGTAGACTTCTAGGAAATTCACAGTGGAGGGGTGGGGGGGGAGGGGGTGAAATAAAACCCGGTCTCTTTCACAGCTGTGGCATTAAAATATATTTAATTTATGCAGACTAATGGAGACTAACAAAGGAGCATAACAGTATTAAAGGTCCTTTTGCAAATGGACACTTTTTCTCGTGCTTCCTTTATTTTTGTAACAAACACCAAAGATCCATCGATTAATAGAATGTTGCCGAGCTCATATTCCAGCTCAAAGTACAACTGAAAGAAAGAGAGAACGAAAACAACCTGCGCATAGACAGCAGCGTAAGAAATGTGCTGCTCAAGCTTCACAAACAGGTAACTAGCAGTTTGCAGGTAGTACATAATGAATATGATCTGATTTAAAGGTACAGTAGCAGTTGACAAAAAAGGCATATTACTGTGGTTGGTGCTATAACTAATCACTGTGTCTCTTACTGCTGTGCTCCTGCTAATCTTACATGGCAAAAGAAAACTTCTCTCCCAGCAAAAAATAATTTGTACCCTGTAGCAAATGTGGACAGGCATGAACAAAATACCTTTATTGTATGTGTGCTCTTTGTCATTTGTATGTGCGTGTGTTTGTGTGTGTGTGTGTGTGTGTGTGTTTGTGCCTGTGTGTGTCACGTTTGGGGGCGAGCGAACAGGCGACGCAATAAGGGGACTCAAAACCAGACGTGTAAGAAACGACACGAGACTTTAATGACAGGACTGGGGAAACAGACTTGAACACGGACTAATATACACAACACTAATGATCATTAACAAGACACAGCTGGCGAATGCTGGGATTCCACATGAGGGCAGCGAGGGGGCGTGGCACACAGGAGGACCGGACGGAAGGGCATGACAGTCTGTATGTATGTGTTTATGTAGGTGTGTATATGTGCGTGTTTGGGCCACTTTGTAATAATTACAATGTGGGGACCCAATGTTCCCACAATAGGATAAAACCTGCTACTTTTTACCTTGTGGGGACATTTTTTCAGTCCTCACAAGGATAACTTCAATTATATAAAAATCTGTGTCTGCAATCAAAAAACTAAAAATGGCAAAAGTCTCATATTTTGTTTGGTTACTTATGGTTAAGGTTAGGGCTGGATAAGGGTGTCATAGTTGGGATCAGGGTTATGCCCATCGGAATGAATGGAGTGTCCCCATAATGATAGGAATACATGGACTGCGCGTGTGTGTGTGTGTATATGTGTGTTCATGTGCGTGTGTGCGTGTGTGTGTGTGTGTTAGCATCTGTCTCATCAAGCAGCCATTGTTGGGCTCCATAGACCAGCACGAACCTCTGCTTCACTTCCCCCTGCCTGACAGCCTAATTTCCCCCTGTGCCACTGATTAACTACAGACAGAAAAATCATGTCATGTTTGTTTGAAGAGACTTTTCTTTTTGCGAATGAGCAAGCCGAAGGAATACAAATCTAAATTAACGCAGAGTTACAGCGAGCACCAGCGACTAGAGAAGAGGAATGAAGCAAAAGAACCGTACAGTATGTGACATTTCAAACATGCTCGCTTTTTAAAGATCTTGACATTTTCGCATACAGCTTAATACCCTAAAATATAAATCGCGGTGCTGTTTGTGAATGCCTATTGATCAGTTCTGGTGCAGCGGAGAGGGACGCTCCCCCTAGGCCGTGCCCATTTCCTCCTAGAGCTCTCTTCGTGAAACGCGTCACGTGTGACGAGATGCACAGACCCACTGGGATCCTCCGATTCCCACAGGCCCGGGGCACCAGTGTGACACTCACTTCCCTTTAGCTCAGCTCGGTTAAAACACTTCTCACTAACTGGCAGGAAGGTATTTTATAACTTGAAATGGCTACGGTTAGGACATTTTTAAAGTGTTTCTCAATCTTGGTTTCCGTTTAGGTTTCTCATTGAAAACTGGTTGCACTGAACAATCACTTGCGAAATTTCCTATTTATATAAAGGCCCTATTGGAACTGATTTTTATTTTAGGATGTGGCACCATTATACTGTCAATATTTACATAAATAATTAATTTCCTTGGGATTTACAAACTTGAATAATGCCTTGTGATACTATTCAGAGCATACAGATCAAGCACAAATCAAAGTAATTTATTACTAGATGTTCCTTTGTAGACATTCAGATGGGATTTGTAATTGAACCTTACCACTGAAAGACTCTCATTACTGGCAAATAGTCAAGAAAGGGAACATACTGTAGGACTAGACCCACAGCTGCCAAATGTAAAGGGCTTCTTATCTTCTTATCTTCTCTTTTGATTTTTCCTCCTATTTCCTCCTATTGGTACTTTCTGAAAGTGTCACTTTGAATATGTGTATGTATCTTGCAGTGAGCTGGCATCTCACCCAGGGTGAGTCCCTGCTTATATCCAGTGTCTTCTGAGGTAGGCCCCAGGCCCCTGGCAACCCAGCACAGGAAAAGTGGCTAGAAGATGGACAAATGAATTGATAATGAGCATCCCATCTCTGAAATTAAACGTAGTGCATTGCTTAACTACTAAGAATGAAACTAGGAACATACTTTTATGTAATTGCTTATTAATTTGCTATTAATAAGAACAATTCTGAATAGTCCTGTAACTGAAACATTTTTTTTCTCAAAATTACACTGTTACTTCTCATTTTACCCTATAAATCTAAGCAGTGCACATGTGTGCGATAATTGAAAATAATGAATAACTTAACACACGATTACTTCCTTGGTATAAATACACTATTCTTTATGAGTTGTATGAATTAGTTATAATTACAGCTTTACAGTATTACTCATTGTATACTTTTAGACAGGGCCTGTTGGTCATGGCCTCCAGTGGGTTGGTGCCCCATGCGGGGTTATCCCCTGCCTTGCGCCCATAGCTGCCTGGATAGGCTCCTGACCCTGCATAGAACAAACAGGTTTAAAAATTGGATGGATGGATGGATGGATCGATGGGTGGATGGGTGGATGGATGGATGGGTGGATGGATGGGTGGATGGATGGATGGATGGATGGATGGGTGGATGGATGGATGGATGGATGGATGGATGGGTGGATGGATGGATGGGTGGATGGATGGATGGATGGATGGATGGATGGATGGATGGGTGGATGGATGGATGGATGGATGGGTGGATGGATGGATGGATGGGTGGATGGATGGATGGATGGATGGATGGATGGATGGATGGATGGATGGATGGATGGGTACAGGTCATCATAGTGTTCTTAGCCATATTACTGAGTTAGCCCTGCAGTTACGCACTGAGCTCTTGCTAGAGTGAAGCACTGACCCATGTCTTTGCTTTATTGAGAGATTTCACTGCAGAATTTGATTTCAGAAAGATGTAGAGATGTAGAGGCACAGAACCTGGATGGCCAAAGTGCTGGAATCCAGGGGAAAGCTTTCAGCACGAGGTCAGCTTCGCCTTCGGCTCTAATTCTGCGCCCGCAGCCGGGTGTCTGGAGCGGTGCAGACTCTTCCATGCTCTCCTCCCCCGAGCGCCGCTCCAAACAGGATTTTCACAGGAACTTGTGCATAAATGTTTAATTAGCGCCAGCTGCTGTGCAACGTGTGCCATGCTGATGGAGCCCAACCAAACAGGGCGCTCAGAAAGTCACATGGCACTTTCAGACTGATCAATGCATGTTCCTCCTGTGAGGCATGATGCAGGAAACAACTGGGCTCCATTCTGAATCTTGAGGGGTGGGGTGGCCATTGTTAGGTTTGGCCTTATTTGGCAGAATGTCTTTTTGTCTATTGGGACATTAATGGGGGGGGGGGGGGGGGGGGGCGGTGGAGCCTAAGGAGTGACTAATGAGAGAACCAGTGACCTAATGCACTGCTTGACGTTAGCAACATGGTACATTATACAATGAACTGACACTGAAATCCAAAGACATAAAACGTTAACTGAAAGCATAACGCTGTTGGCACTTGACAGTCGCATAAATGCTGGATTATTTTATAAGAAAACAAATGAATCTTATTTGGATGAGACATTGCAGCAAGGTCCTGACTCTCCCTGGCTGATAAGATATCCAGTGGCATTTCTTGAAAAATACAGCCAAAGACCAAGGACATCTAGTCATCTCAAACTGAACTACCTATATTATTTCTCCACTTGCCAAGACATGTTTGTAAAATGTTCTGATGCGAAATGGCCACCGTGTATTAGACAGATATGTGCCACGTATGGTGCCAAGCCAGCCTGTTTCAGGCTGAGTGCCCTCCCCCTCTCACAAGCACTGTGATTTAAAGGGGAATGATCCACTGACATCCAACTTGCTGGAAGGATTTTTCTATGACAAGGCAATTTGTTTTGGTGAAGAAGGAAAGTCGTGGCCAAAACTTATGCCCCGAACCCCTCTTTCTCAATGTTAAAAAAAACTAATTAAAGAAATGTCACCTTTCATACAAACAGGGCTGGGCCAGACTAGGAAATGGGTCATTTTCCCCGGCTGTTTCTTGGGGCTTACAGAGAAACTGCAGTAACCTGTTAAACCAATTATCCAGTCACACTTCTAGGCACTCTGGGACGCTGGTGCTGGAGTCACGGCACCTTGAACTGACCTGTAATGACACTGTGTCACATTCACTCATAGACTTTCCGAGTTCCATGGCGACACAACAACCTTTTCTTTTATGGAATCCGAAGGTTTCGGGATAATTACCGAAATCATGCTGTTCCGTTTCATTGTTTCATATTCATCAGTGACACAAACTGTACACATGGCTGACTCTGGTTTTTGTTATCCCTGCAACGTGATAGCCAATCATAGAGGATAGCCAATCATAGAGGTACAACCACAACATCATAGTGAAGTTGAAGAGCAAACTTACCTGTATGTTCTGGAAGCTTCAGCTTTCTCAAAAATAGATTTTGTTTTGCAGCTCAGAAGCTTAGCAGTTGTGCTAATTTCTGGATTTTCACTTTGGTACTCACCTGCGTTAGCTTCGCCTGGTGCTCCTCCAAGTCCGGTGCCACATGTCGGATCCACATCAGCACTGTGGTTGTCAGGATGGGCAGCTCTTTCCACAAAGCTTCCCATATGGCCTGTCTGCTCAGGAGATACTCTGTTGAGAATAACAATGTTAGATAAGATAGACAAGGTTGAGAATAGGCCAGTGTTCTTCAAAGAAAATAAAGAGTAGAAATTATCTCTTCACCTCCTCTCATCACACTTTTTTCCTGGAAAAAAATTAGGCAAGGGCAGCGACTGGTAAACAGAAGGGGAATCTGCCTTGTACTATGGCCTTCCATCTGTCTTTTTGCTTTTTTTTTTGTTTGAAAGTCCATGGTGGCTTAGAAAGGAGTGACTGATGGAAAAGGAGACAGGCTAAGTTCTGCTCTTAAATATGTCAGCTGTAAACTTCAAACTTGTTGGTTTATACCCAAGGCACGTCCGAGGTTAGCTTAGCCTGAGCTTCAAAGGCACAAGAGAGACACCAGGTCATGTCAATGGAATGTGAATCATTTCAATTTTCCGACCCAAAATGACCGGTCTTTAATCTCCGCTGACATCTCACTGCTTTATATGTGTTTGTGAATGAAAGCATCCAATTAACGCTGTGCTTCCAGAAAGATGGTGAAAGTGGAATTTAGACGGCTTATACAGACAGTCAGCAACACAGAGAGACTTGTGAAACCAGGGAAAACATGTAAATCATTTAATTCCATGCCTTACAGTGATCACATGCCATGCCTTATAGTGATCACATGCCTCTGGCTGTACATCCATTTAGCAGATTCTTTTTCTAGTAAGATGACTGTATTTCATTATGAAATATACATGCAACAAGTAAGTCAAGTGGAAGGTGCAATGCAACAATAACATAACAAGTGGACAATATTGGGGCAACTGTGCATTTTATTTGAAGCTATTCTTTGTTTCCACCAAGCAGTACAGTCTCTCTACAGTCATCGCAATCAATACATGCATTTCATACTGTGAGGTATAGGCAGGCTCGGCTCCAGCTCCCGGTAACAGGGTGGGCCAAGAAGATTTTTTGGGAAGGACAATTACATATAAAAAAATAGACTTCCCCCTCTTCGCTGGGTGGGCCAGCCTTGTGACTGGGTGGGCCAGGCCCACCCTGCCCCCAACCCCCCTGGGTATAGGTAAGTTTTTACTATAATATGCATCTTCCAGGGGAAATAAGAGAATAGAAAAGCAAATTTTCAATGGAAAATTTAAAATGATTCCCTGGTTACTTTAAAGAGTGTCACCTGTAATCTTTCAGCAAAATAATGAAAATATCTATACATCATGAATTAGAAATACAATTTCTGCCTCAAAATATTCTAGCACATCTCTTTCTTTAAAAGTCTGCAGTCAATTTAGGGGACAATGTTTATCTGCATGAAATGTGATATTTTCCAGGTTCGGAGCTTTGTATATAAATATAAAATGGCAAAGTAGATCAGTGAGAAAGGTCAGAATATTTTGGCTTTTGTTGGAGTCCCCGATGAGACCAGGTCTCTTTCAGCATCAACTTTCAGTGACCTTTCTGACCAGAGCCAGCTGGAGAATCTATTGAGCAAAGTTGAGTTTTAGCCCCGCTTTCCTCTTTCGTTAAAGAGGCAACTCTGCCCGCTGCCTAGGTGAAGTCAGGGGATTGTACTTTTCAGTATATATCTTCTTGGTAATTCTGATGCCTCATATCCTTCCACCCTTCCATTTTCCATAAGCATGATGGTGGCGCGCCTGGAGCCCGTCCCAGACATAAGGCAGGGGACAGAGCAAATGGGATATCGGTCCATCACCGGGCATCTGGGCAGTAATGTGTTTAGTAAATAATATGAATAATATTAGGACCTACTTCATCCATAATTCAGTACATGAAAAATTATCTTTATAATAAAATTTGTATAGTCTCTGTGTGAGTATGTTTGTGTGTTCATCATTCTTTGTGTGTCTGTCCAGTTGATTTATTTAAGCTTGTGTGTTTAAGCCTGGGTAGAAAGGTCTTTGTGGTTGAACCCAAGGTCTGAGCAGGAAATATTTATGAGGATGAACATTCAGATGGTTAATGTCAAATATACACCCATCATGGGTATTCTCTTACCTCCCTGAATGTCTTATGCAGACTCAAGAACCCCCAGCCTGACAGACGTGTGGAAGAGGGTTCCATGTGACGGCGCATTTAATGCGACAGGCTGCGCGAGCACTCAGGGAGCTGCTGCGAGGGGGGGCAGAGCTCCCGCTAAATATTTCTTGCTTGTCTGGCATCCAAAACACGAGACAAATTCTCATCAAGCCCAGACTCACTGGTTACATTACAAGAGTCAAAAAAAAAAAAAAGATACAAAAATTAGCATAGCAAACAACAGATGATCGGCTTTAAACTCGCTGCAACGCCTGTGTGGTAAATAGAAAGATCAGCCCCGATTCTACAATGAATCAAGAGGGAAGCATGCAAGTACATTAACTGTGATCTGACATAGTATGAAGAGACACCATCTTTCCCTGATTCTTGTTCCCACGTTGCGGTACGGTCCTGGGGGACTGACAGCGCCAATGTCATAGTGTATAATGTGGCACGAGTGCTTCACACGGTGCTTAGAGATGGCTGTATTTATCCCCAAAAGCAGATGCCTAAGTGCCCCCCCCCCCTCGTTCCCATGGGAGACAGTAACTGCAATGCGGCCAGCTGGCTCTGGTGTCATGGATAACCGCCCCCGCTGCCCACCTTTTTCCGGGTTTCTCCACATTCTCAGTCAGGCAGACACTCACTCTAAGTTAAATCATTTAAAATGCCTGCAGCTGTCACAGAAACTCAAACACCCCCCCCCCCAGGGGAAGCTGGGCTGGCCAGGAGGTCAGGCCCCACAATGAGGAAGCTCCCCTCAGGTCAGGACGCCAGGCTCCTGATCCTTATCTGCCTTCACACCGAGGTCAGTGCCTTTATTTTGTCACAGAAAAATAAATTCTGGTCACATGATTAGAATACAAGAGAAGCCAACATCATGGGGAGGTCAGGTGCCTCTGATCTAACCTGATCTTGCAAAGAACTGTGTGTAACACCACCCCCCCCCCCCCCCCCCCCCCCCCAATGATCAGCGGGACGTACCCCTCACGTCGTCACGTCATCCAGGCGAAAACTGCAAGCCTGGGAACTTAATCTTGAACATTTTTGGAGTTTTTGGGAGCACAGGATGCAACTCCTAGGCTTTCAAAACAGCTTATGGTGCAGCTAAATCTACACCGGCACAGGGCTTTTTTTGCAGTTTTTATTTTTTAACAGAGAAGTCACCACATTTCCTGCAAGGTTGTCGCACTCGCATATTAGCTCTACATCTCGCACACATAGCGACACGGCGCAAGACGCCCTGCACTTACTGATAATGCGAGATGCTGGAGAGGATAATGTACAGGGCAGAGAGCGGCCTCTGCCAAGCAAATTAAGGCAAGGCGCTGAGCATCCCCATTCCCGACTGCCGCGCTGCTGACGGTGCTGAAGCGGGCGCAGCGGGGGCAGGAGACCGCATGCCCGTCGCCACGGCGACACCTCGCATGCCCTCACATCTGCTCCAAGGCTTGTGGGGAGAAGCGGGTCCCAACAGTCGGCTTGGTCCCTATTCCGTCCATGCTGTTTTGGGGAAAGCTCAGGTTTACATAGATAGATGAATAGACAGACAGACAGTCAGTCAGATAGATAGACAGACAGACAGTCAGTCAGATAGATACACAGACAGACAGTCAGATAGATAGACAGACAGACAGTCAGATAGATAGACAGACAGTCGCACAGACAGTCAGATAGATAGACAGACAGACAGACCGTCAGATATATAGACAGACAGACAGTCAGTCAGATAGATAGACAGACAGACAGTCAGTCAGATAGATAGACAGATAGATAGAATCTCAAATCAAATTTATAGAGGCAAACTATATCCATTTCAACAAGACAACACACAATAAAAAGTAACAGCGCAAAGGATGCTGTTATCCAAAATATTTATTTCACTTAGGTAAAGTGAGGTGAGGAGTTTTGACAACTTGCAGTGACACCGAAGTGGAAGGGAATCGCAAACATGGCTCTTTTCCACACCAGTTCTTATCGTACAAGTATCCCAAAACTCCCCCAGCACCGCATGGACGCATATCAGCAACAGTGTGCACTGCGTGCCCCTCCTGCGACAGCGTGCGTGGTGAGAAAAACCACAGCGGTTTGCAGTTTAGCACACAGATTTTAACAGCATCACTCTGAGTCCATGCCTTCAAAAATAAACAGCAAAAAGGACTTTGTGGACCCAAATAATGTGAACAGGGCCCAGCATATTCTTTCATCCATGCACCACAGGATGGTCCCAATGTTGACTGAAAGCTCCGCCTCCCAATTAACACATACACACAAACACCGACACACCCCATCAGTGTTCATGAATTCCAGTCCTCAGCCTCATGCAAACACACTGCAGCTTTATTTAAGCCGACTCCCCTAGCCTTCTATTCCTCCATCTGTCTCATTTATGTTAAATGATATATCAGTTATGAAGTGATTGTGCATCTGATTGGGGTGCCTTAATGTACGAGTCCTGAAAAGGCATGGTGTATCCACTTCGAGAGCTGGGGTTACACATAAACAGCCCAGTGTCTGACTGGCCTACTCCCCAGCTTCCCATCAGGGCTTGACTTACACAGGAGTGGCTGTAATTTTATGGAGTCCCCATTAGCTACAGATGGATGGAGCAGTCGAGAAGCATTGCCAGGAACAAAGTCCCGGCTGCCCCCCCCCACCCCCACCCCCCCCCCAAAAAAAGACCCTCCAGCGTTTTATCTTTTCCCTTGTTTTGTCCCGACTGCTGGAACATTCTGGGAGAATAAAATGAAAGAAAACGCCAAAGAAGAAAACGGCCGGAGAATTACTGTTGCTCGATGGCTTGCAATCGGGTGAAAAGTTCTCCATTTTCCCGAAGGGGATGAGATGCTTGATGGGGAATTACCTGTCTCTGTTTTCATTTCCAGCCAAGCTAATTATCCAGGACTTGACTCATTGATTGAGCCAGCTGTGCCATGGGAATAGTCGACGTTGAGAACTTCTAAGCCCTTGTTCATGGGAAACATGCGCTAATCTTCAAACACCAAAATAGGGAAGTCCAACACATCATCACTAATGTGTGGAGACCATGTAGGATTTGCCTGGCATGTTGAGACTGCTCAGAATATGCCAGCTATTACTCTGGAGCTCTGAACCAGAACCACAGGTCAGTAGAAAAGCATGACCTGAAGGTATCATCATCAATTCAGTTCCTAAGCTTTGGAGGCCTCAGCCGACCGTGAAATGTTACCGTTACTGTACATCAAAACTTCTTAAGTCCTCAGAGAAGAACAAAATATCAGGTTCACACTGGTATTGGACAGGCAACCGAATTTTTGGCATTGTTAAAAAATGTCTGGTTGAGGGAATTAATGTGACCTGACTGCATCGCAGACATCCACGGAATGTCAGAGAATGTTAAAGATTGTGTGTGCGTGTGTATGTCGGGGGGGGGGGGGGGGGGGGGGGGTTTGGGGAAATGGTCAAATTCTAGAAATTGGAATTTTTACTGTACACCATAAATGGTTGCTTAAAGCATAATAGGCACAATTCTATTTTATGTAGAAAACTTGCAAGCTCCTGTGTGGGACTAATTTTGGGTACGGTGAATGAAAGGTAATGATGAAATTAAATGCACAGCCTGGGATTTCACCAATACACATTTTTTTTAATTTAGAACCAAGAGGATTTCTTTTGTGTTTCAGATGACCTTCACATGGGGCATAAGAATGTATGTTATCATAATTCCTCCTCTTCATGCCTGCATTGACTTGCTATACATGTCTAGCTCAAGATAAATCACCAGTAACCTGGTACTGATTTATCACAAAGCTAAATCCTTCTTTGATTGCTCTATTTTTTTTTTTACTTCACTTTTTTTATTGGAAGGATTTTATGTAATTTGGAAGGCAGGACCGAATGGTTGTTAAAAAGTTTACTTAATTGGCTTAACTGTGCAATTATTGCCTGGAACAAACCTTAAGAGGTGATATTGATTGATTCCAGCTCTGTGGCTCAGAGTCTAAACGACCACGCTAGCTCATTCCTCATGGAAATATTTTTCTGGCTTTATAAGACTGAGTTTAATACAGCGAGACGGGATCTAGAGTTTTATATCCGGAAGGCTCTCATCCAAGGAGGACTCACTGCCAGTGTGAAGTAACCACTCATTGCACGCATGACACACACAATCTTGAACCAACGCAACATCATTCTCAAACCCTCGGGATTCTGCCATGACTGTTCATCGAGTGACCCTCCGAGGACTCAAGACACTTCATTTCATGAAATGTAAATAAATAAGCTGTCTCCTGGAGGAGGTTACCTTGAGTGGACACTGGGATCCTTGCCTTCAATGCTGACAGCACTATGTGGCTGTTTCTCTTCACCGTTGACAGAACAGAGTCCAAGCTACGGAGGTCCTGGATGAGCAGATCTCACGTGGCCCCAGCGTAGGCACATCCATCAGCCTCACCGTGGACACCTCCTGACACATGCAATTCCTGGCATATCACCCCCGCACCCAGGAAACCCGATCACCCGGGTCCATCCTCGATTACCTTCAGTTAACTCCATTTCACAGCTTTCCCATAACAAGGACATCAAACCTCACCACCGTTCCCCGGCAGATAATCAATCAGACATTATAAACATTTCTATTTGGCTGTAAATTGCCATGAATGACATTGCACCAACATCAATAGGGTGCCCCCGTCTCGTTGCCCACCCCCCCCCCCCCGTCTCTAATACGCGCAATCAATTCTTTAGCCTGTTAATTTCCATACAGCATTACCAAGCCCACTGACCTCTTTTTTTGGGGCTCACTGGCATTTCTGACCTGGTTTCCGACAACATAGCATGGGGGGAAATGAGCTAATCACTCACATGCCCTAACGAACGCAGGGAGTAAACGAAGGCAACCAAAAAGGATTTATGCGATCGGCCTGGCATCTAAAAACAGCCGCTTGTTAACACTGGTAATTTTAGAACTTGAACAGGCAACAAATAACACATTAATTGAGGAACTGCCGTCCTGAATTCAAATTGAAAACAAAAACAGCAGTTGTTTTTTTTTTTAAACTAACTTCTTGCAAACTGCCCCCTCATATGTATGGCCAAAAATGAATCGTTTCTGGAAGCGAGCGGCTAGCCTTTACTTAAAATCGCTCCTGTTTGGCCCCCAGTGACCTCGCCAATATGCTTGGGGTCTTTAATGGGTACTGCCGGTGGTCACAGAAAATGGAAGCTAAAAAGGGGGAGAGACAGTAAGGAGATGATATTCCCATGTAGTAACAAGATGCATCCTGGAATCTGAGATCCTTGCTGTCCCGGAACCAAGGTCTAGGACTGTGTCAAGTACATCCTGCAGAATCAAAGTCAATTGTCCTAAGGAAATATTTCTTGGGATTTTCCAGCTATGTCGTCCAGCAATAAGAGCCAGTTGAATCAACACAAGTTGGCAATTCCCTTGTCTGAGTTGGAAAAATTTATATGTGACTCAACGAGGCAAATATCACATGTCAAACAAGACATTAATTTGTCACCTACAGCTGAGGGGGCTAGGGTGCTGGTGGGGGCCTAGGTTTTGTTAGAAGAAAGGTCCATTTCCTTAACAAAACCAAATCAGCCTCCAAATGCCGGTAAGGACAAGTTGGCCCTGAAGGACCCAACAGGGCCTTATTAATATGCCTGCAGGAAAATGTGGAATTTACTACACAAGGCACCTGGCCCTTCTACTGCATTCACAAGCGGCCATAACCTGCAATCCCCACGCCACGGAACGAGTATGGCCAACAGTTCTGCTCCCCAAGGCAGCGTATCTGCATTTTTTATAGACCTTCAGATATTTTATAGCACTTTTTCATTTTTATTGCCATCCATACATCTGTTAACATGATGATGACTTTCGTCGTGGGGATGAATATACACTGTCCATAGAGTTAAGCTGTTCTAGTTCTCGTTTGATTATGGAAAAATGACTCCAAACACACAATGAAGATTTACCATTCAAGATGCTGTGCACAGAACTAACGGTTTCATTACCTCATAGCCCTGAAGAATCTGGATGCCAAAATCTACAGCTTAAGCGTAATTCTAACTATTCCATGCTCATGGTGGAATTCCACTATAGACATTAACGTTGTGTTTTTTTAAATCCTCATTATTATAGCATGTTTAGTGCTTACAGTTCTGATGAAAACCATGCAGAAGATCTCATTTTGATTCATGACATTCTTCAGTTCTGGTGTGGTCATTCTTGACATTTCATTTTTTTGAGGACTGCTTGTTTATTCACTAAGACATGTGTCCGGCTTAGAGTCACTCATGGGTCAGAACACGGTTCACCCCTGCCAGTGTAGAAGGAAAAAAAAACACAGGATGTGTAAGCTTATCCTCCGAGTGCTCTGGGTCAAGACTCACTTCCACCAGCGCAGCACCGGTGCCGGGCTGGTTCTCACCTGATGACTTTTGAGAACCGACTCGCGTTTCCACCGGTTTCAGGGCTGACCAGAATGGAGGCTGGATCAACAAGAGGACGCCTATAAAGGAGGAGGAGTTGATAAGATAAGATGATGTAAGCTGATAAGAGGGGCCACCGCTGACGGGGAAATGTCGGTTGCAAAAGGAGTAAGTCATGTTATGGATCATGTATTGCAATATGAGAAGCTGTGCTAATGCAGAACATGTTGTATGAATAAGGGACATATAAGCTTAAGATAGCAGTAGTAGCAGTAGTATTGAGCTATGTTGGTGTAGACTGAATTGAGGTGGGTTCTGTGACAAACCTCGAGCGAGACAATGGGGGAGTTCAGGCAGTGCAGAATGCACCATGATAAGAAATGTAGTTTGTGGGGGGGGGGGGGGGGGGCCACCTGATTGTGGGATGGGGTAACCAGGGGCAACTGGTTATAACTGCACTTCTACATATGTACATATATACATAAACATTCAAAATGACCACAAATAAAATGAATTAAAAGCCGCCTAGTAGCAACGTTAAATTGATATGCATCGTGTAACCAGTTCTAAGTGATGTGTCCCTCACTGCAGGAGCCAATCATAATTAATATGCCTCGAAGTAATAACCATCATAATTCATGAGTGTTTTGATAGCCAATATGCTTCTTCAAGAAGCAGCCAATCATAATATAAATACACTTTTTAGAGAAGCTTGGGAAAGGGATTCAAACTGCTATCTCCCCTGGTTTGGTGTATCACCACCTTGAGACGGGGACACTCTGCTTCTTTGTACTCTTCTGCCTATCAGAGAAACTACCTAACGAAGTCTCACTCTGAATCATCTTCAACATGTATAGTAGAAGAAAGGGAGAAGGGTCGTTTAGTAGTAGCAATTTTTATCTCCCACACAAGACGCTCTCGACACGGCTCAGTTCAGGAGCTGCGTCTCGCATAAGCAGGTCAGCTGAAGCACGGTTCTTTTCTGTTGTGCGTTCAGCAGCTAGTTGCTAACTTAGTTGCTAAAACAGTTTTTTGTTACGGTTTTGTTTCCTTGGTGAAAAAGCACCAAAATGTATCTCCTACAGGGCTGTACTAGGATTAAATATCAGCCCTGGGCTTCCACATGTACTGTACAAGACAACCACAAACACACACCTGCCACTGGGGGGTTGGGTCCCATACAATGAATTTTGCTGGGGGGGGGGGGGGGGGCAAATTTTGACAGCCCCTTGGGAAAATGCTTGGTATACCAAATGGTCAGATCAGTTGTCATCTCTAGAAATTATAGGCTTATAATAAAAATACACTACTGCTAATATAGCTAGCGGATTGCACTAAAAAACCTTCATTCAAACCACATATACTCAATGGCCACTTTCCTAAGCAGACCTAGCTATTACCAGACACTACTCCCCATCGCCTCCAGCATCACTTCAAGGCTTGACGAGTGACGTTATACTGACCTGTTTCTTTCGCACTAACTGCCTTGCTGTTCACTTTAACAAGCATGGGTCAGAGGAGAATGGCTTTTTATTCATTGCACCATTCGCCGTAAACTTGACAACTGTAGTGTGTGAAAATTCCAGAAAGGCGGCTGTTTTTTTTTTTGAGATGCTGGGACCTTCGTGTCTGGCACCAAACAATAACGCCGCATTGAGAAGCGCTTACATCAGGCAAGTTGGCCGTTCTAATGCTTAGCCAAACAATAACTGAAACTGTCTGTGTGCTGTATATATTCAGTTACTGAGCTGTATGTATTTAGTTGCCGTCACATGATTTACTGTTTGGAGGAACAGGCTGTTTGCATTAACAAGCTAGTGTACCTATTAAACTGGTCCCTCATTGTGGCCTACCCATTTGCATAGGTAGATATTTGTTAAGCCAGTAAGATGGCTAATTACTGGAACACAAAACAGTCTAAATTCACGCTAATTCCATGCATCCATTTTTTATACCCGATTGTCTTATTCAAGGTTGCGGGGAGGGGGGGGGGGGACCTTGGAGACTACAGGTGGAAAGCAGGGAATGACCCAAATGGGGCATTCACTCCAAATGTTTCAGAAATATATAAAATTATTATGTTACACATCCCATGACAGAAGTATTGGAATCTGCATAGAATACATGCTTCTATGATAAAACACCATCTGGAAAAGCTTGGTTTTAATTAACGTGGTTTGTATTGCTGTCTTGATTCATGGGTCGGGTAAATGATTAGCTTCTGTTGCTACGTTTATGACACTGAGAAGCTTGCGAAGAGGGATACGTCATCGAGACGAGGGAAGTCAATATGGAGTGTGTGGGCCCACGGGATTCCGCCATAATGGCTCATCCTCCCCGCACACCTCATTTCGTGTCGGTGTGAGAAGTGCGTGTTTATTCCTTCCCTTCAAGGTCGTTGACCTTTTGCACACTAGCCCTTTCGGCTCGAGGGAAACACCCGGAGCAACAGACCGACAGACATCTGTAAGCGAAGTGTTAGCACCGGCATCGGTGCACCTCACGAGGGCCGCGCCTAGCGGATCACGGACCACCGGCACGTCCCATCATCAACCACCCCAAGCGTCTTTGCCTGGTTACGCTATATAGAATTTCAATAATAAAAACGACGGGGAAGGGTGGGTCAGAAATATTACCAGTTCTATCGTTATCGTGCCGATTTCTGACGACGAATCAAAGTGCATGGGGGTAGAGGTCACATCTGCAGAACATGCCGACTTAAGGGGGTAGAATTAAATGCTGTGATCTATAAACTGCACCAGCTATAAGCTCAGGAAACCGATTCCGTTTGCCGCAGAGAGTATAGAAAATGAATCCTCGAGTGGAAAAGCCCAAATAGGGCAGAAAAGCGACTAATATCCATATAAGAAAGCACTTCTCTCGATTCAAAGAAGGTCAATAAACACACGCTGTATCAACAACGTATCCTGCTCCGAGTCAGTGCTACGGTGTTTTGACAGCAGTTCACATGTTTATAGAAATTATGGCTCCCCCAAGCTATCCTAAATACTGGCTTAAAATGGGACCAATGAACAAAAGCGCAACATAACTCATAATGGCCGCCGACGTCAAGAGGCCTCAGTAAGCAAAGAAATGTGGACGTGATGCCTATAGCTCAAAATCGATAACTTACCAGCCTGCCCAGCTCACCACTTAGATGGACAGACCCTATGGTGTCCAGAAGAGAACTAGGACGAGCTACGACCTTCCCAGCCTCACTGCCAGACAAGCACACGATCACACAATGTGCCAGAACCACTCAACGAAAGGCCTCACAGCACGGGGAATCTACATTTATGTTAATGGTTGTGTGCTGGAGGCCAACAAATGCCTCCTTGGCTGGAAAGCCATCCAGCATACATCGCCTCATTAAAAGCAAATCAATCCTGACAAACTCCAAACAGGAACATTCTCACAGACGGCCAGATAAGGTACGAATCTGAGAAGAATTATAGATCAACTATAACCAAAAAGCTGCAATAAAAATGAAAAATACAATATATCACAGTAAATGCATTCCAAAAGTTATGTTTCTTATTAAACAATAAAAAATAATAATTAAAAAAAACTGCCATTTCTGGCTGCAAGATAAATATTGGCATTGACAATTTAGAGAATGAAAGACTAGCGGAATGTATTACCCAACCATTATTTTTTTTTAAACTGCATTAAATTGCAAAATAATCTGCCAGTGTAAGCAGCTGTAACTGTGCTGGACCTATTTATACTGTAATTATGATAAAAGGGCTTTGGGAAATGAACACCTGAGACTTTTTAAGGCACCTCAAAGTATTTGAGAGACGTGCATAGTGACCGCCAGTGCACACATTACCAGAGCTGCAGTTTTAAGACAGAGAGCAGTGGCCCGTTTAAGCAGAGAGAACAACGCGCATCCTGGGTGGGACGGGGGGTTCCCTGCTCCTCACAGCGGGGCTATCAGCAGGCCGGGCACAGCTCAGTCAGCAGCCATGGGGAACGGAGAGGCGAGCCTCACCCAAAAAAGGAATGTGGGCCAAAGAATTCTGAAATTAAGGGCAACACTCATCTACAAAACAAGTGCAGAGGTTTTGGTGAACTTTTTAGTCAAACTTTGGAGTAACTCAAAGCTGAATAGCTGTCTTTTTCACAAAACGCCCCCAAAATGACCACCTGGTTGTACAGACCCCCTTGCCTGCAGTCACGTGCTAAAGCAGAGAGGAACTCAGAAGGAGGCCTCCGCGTCCGAGTCGATTAGCATGATGGATGGATGGGGTGCGAGCGGTGAACGACTTTGCTAATTGCTGGTTATGAGTCGCCTGTGTTTTCCGGAAGGCCCTGGGGTGGGGGTGGGGAAGTGGGTACTGAGTGCCACAAGTCCCAATCTTTGAAGCGAGACCGAATCAATCTTTCCCTCCCCTATAGACGGAAAAGCATTCCAAGACAAAGCGCTCGCCTCACTGATTCCTAGGCGTACAGAGAAAGTGACCTGGGGTCTATTGCCAGGCCATAAATTATGATCGAATGTTGGATAGACGCTGTTACATAGAAGGAGCGAAGCCCAACCCCCCGCCCCCCTAAATTTTCCTTCACATTCATTCTTTTAACAGATACTTTTGCCCAAAGTAGTCAGCAGGTTAACTCCATAAAGATACAGTGAATATAGCTGAATAAAATGACAGTAGTCATAAACTTGGTTCCACTAAGTGGTTTTGCCTCGCAAAGTACGCCAAAGGAGACTAAACTCAGTAACATTCCAATGAAATAATTGATTCAGTTACTAAAGTAACTGAATCCATAGGGCTGTGTTGTACTCGCCAGATAAATAAGTGTACATGTGTGCTGGTATAATCAGTTGGACATGGATTCAGCATATCAGGGCTAAAATCTTGCCTCAAGATGTGGGTTTAGATGTTTTTTTTTTCTCCTCCAAGGGTGGAAAGGAAGCAGAAATTCTTACTGGGGGGAGGCTGGTCCCATTACCATGGAGATATGATCAAACAGAGGGGTGGGGAAGATTACTCGTCCTCATCATCAGCTCTTCTCGTAGAGGCCACGTAAGCCAAAATTCCTATTTCAGCTTCTCACATGCTTTGTCCTACTCTCTCATGTGCACTATCAAACTTGCTCACATACTGATCAACTCTCTCATACATATAATCATACTCTCCAGCAGACACTATCAAACTTTATTACACAATCCATCATACCCCGTGAATGTGTATATACCGCTAACCAACATTTTCTGTGTGCAAGAGGGAATGATGGCATGTATGAGAAATATGGTTGTATGTAAGAGTTTAATTATGTGAGGGACAGTTTGATAGTGTACAGGAGAAAGTTTGATAGTACACGAGAAGTATGACAGCATGGGAGATGATGAAATATGAGTCTGGGCCGACATGATCTGCCATGGTCTTCCGCATCCTACAAGCAGAAGTGAGCGAGCACTGGGAGCAGCTGAGGCCAACGGTCCGTGTCTACATCTGCAAAAATTTTCCCCCGTCCTTCAAGGGTAACTTTGCAGCACAAAAGGGTCTAGAGGAGAACTCCTTCCAGAATACTCCTCCTGTTCCCCGAAAGAGGCCTCCCCAATAACGCCATCATCAAAGCCAAATTACTCCCTCAGCTCTAACCTTTGACTCGCTGGCAAACACGACCATTCATCACAATGCCTTTCCCGCTTATTATATTAGCCTGATGTCGATGCGTTTAGCATCACGCTCCCTGGCACATTCTTTGAGCGTTTGCCTGGTGTGGTTAAGCGCTTTCCAGTCAGACTGAGTGCATGGCCGAGACGCCCAGACCCCAGACTACCACAGACGTGTACTGGGTCAAGGATCATAAATTATCGTGCCCATCATTTTGTCTGAGCACCCCATAGAGAAACAAATAAGTGAACCATATGCATTCAGCGTCAGCATCGATATACAGAAGCAGCAATGGAAGACATTAGCTGGGATTACAGAAAAACTGGCTACATTTTTCAAGTCAAGCATGCGAAACAAGACTGAAAACAAGAATCAAGTTTTACCTCGTCTTTTACAGCCTCTCCCACGCCATTGACCCCTGAAAATGAGTTAATGTGAAACCCCATCAATTAGACAGAGCAGCAGTAGGCCAATTACAAATTATAGAAACCACATTTGACTCCATCGGAACAAGTCTTCTTTCATTTTTTCCCTAGGCAAGAGAATTTTTCAACAGAGCACATCTCAGGATTTTAGAATTTCTAACCATCCTAAACACTTCCTGGACAGCTGTCAAGGCCTGAAACTGAGACCGATGTTTGTAGATGTGAGTGCCGAGCGCTAATGTGTACCACCTGCAGCGTCACGGCGACGGAGATTACCTGTTGCATTTCCTCTTCGACATCGGCGTACATATTCACACTTGTCAAGTTGGCTAACCATTGCCAAATGTGCAAGTGTCAAACAAGTGCGAGTCCGACTCTAAGTAGAGCGTGGACGTTACGCTCTCTCAGGAAGCATTGTTTACAGCTGCGTGCCCTCATGGTTAGGAGCCATTTTGAGCAGGACGGAGGCACAGAATACCAGCAGTAAACAGACATGGGATTTCTTGCATGCATGGAGAACACAGGTATCATAAAAAGGATAAATTTAAAGCAGGAACAAAGAACAATGAGAAACGATATACACAGTAAACAAAACCGACACTATCTACCTACTATCTCCTTAGCCCCACTTACCCAGAGTCCGCTACTGTTTATACTGGTCATCGTTTATTTTGACGATGGACACCTGGCAGAGCGAAGCGGTCTAAGAAATGCTTATACTGTCCATCCGGAACGTCTTATCGAGCAAGCTGTGGGACAGGACGACGTATCGCACAGCAGCAGCCGGTGATTTGGTGGACGCATCACCAAATAGGGGTCCCTTCCTCATCCGGTCTGATCGTGACACCGAACAAGCCACGTCACTAAGGGAGAACCTGCAGACAAGGCAGTAACGGCAGGATGCAGTGTGCGCCGCGCGACTGTCGAGTGGCCCGAAACGTCGGGAAGACCGAGACTTGCTCAGCCGTGGCTCAAGGTCACCCGGCACATTTAGATGTGTCATTAAGGGGATTCGAAAAGAGTGAAAAGCAAAGCTTTCATCTTCCGGTTTGCTTTGAAAAGTGCTGGTGTCTGGAGAGCTGAAGTGTTACCGTATGTCACCCTACGCTAACCGCACTCGCGTTGCCTGTTTATTTGCTTTGTTGTTAAAAATCCGGAGCCTGCGAGCCACATTGTCGGAAACGCAAATAAACATTCCCTCTCCCACCCAGTAACTCACGATTTGAAAAGCTGAAACTATGGCTCGCTGTTAGTCTGGGCCTTTGAAAGCAAAAGCAGCTGAGGAACAGCTACAGTAAGTGGCCCCCTTGGCATGACGACGCTTGTCAATAGCCAACCTTGAGATTTATGACGGTGCACACTATTGGGGAGAGAAATATTTATGGAAAACAGGCAATGACACATTTACAGCGGCCGTAATTCACACTGATCGCAAAAACAACCGGTCTCGTTAAACTTTACCGGTCCGAGCAGAGAAACGACAGCGGGCCTAGTTTGCGGAAAAGACGATTTGCGGACATCTAGATAGGCTGCCGCGCCACAGGTGGTCCCGCCGGAGAGCCCAATGTCGAAGCCCCTGGTGCAAAGGGCAGGTGGGGAGGGAGAAGTGCAAAGAAATAAGCATCCCACTGGAGCTCAGATGGAGTGACCTGCAAATCCCTCCTCAACCACCACTAAGGAGCCATATCCTCCCAAGCTGACCCTGAAGCCTGTTAGCCTCGCCAGGAGGTGAGGGTTAGCGAGACACACAAACATTCATCTCCAGCCCCAGACACCATCGCCATGGTGTTCCCAGACACACAGCCCCTGATTATATTATTCACCTCTCCTCTAGGGACGCATAAGCACAGAGAGGTAGCCGAAACGGAGGCAAGGCGGTAGGGCAGCACAGCTAAGTACATTCACATGTGAATTTATTACGCCAAATCTGTTAAAAAAAAACAGTTAAACAGATTAGATTTTGCATTCTTTTGTATTAACTGTGCACACATGGAACAGCTATATTGGCAATGCTTAGAAGATGCTCTAGGCCTGGCTGATCAAAATACCATGCAGGGCGAAAAGAGGTTATTTTAGGTGCCAGCACCTTGAATGAATTCCGGTGCAGCAAAATGACATTTTTTTGGACGCACTACTTGGACAACCGATATATCCATCTACATCGTGTTCTGTAGCTGACTCTTCCACTTTACGATATTTGAATGGAGCTAAAAAGAATACCTTGAAATTCACAGGTCCATACATCATAGCGACGGTTTACACTCCACATAAAAATGCGAAATGGATCGGAGTCTTCCAGGATTCCGAGCCATTCACCCCTCACATGTCGCCTGATGATACATATTCTCGATTCCCCTGATTTAAGACAAGAGTCTCTTCCATTGCAGAGTCTAAGCTACCGCCTTCCTGCTTTGATTTTCACACACTTGGCTGCATGTGGCTCGCTGCAGCATATGTAGCTGTATCACAAGCAGATGCGACCTATTGTAGGCAAAAACGGAGTTCCCTTTCCCCTGCGGGGGACAGCCAGAGTGTAGGGTTGCCCAGGGTGAATAACTGGGGAGACCCTGGGTGTCTTTGCGGAGTCAGTGGGCAGCCTGGTGAGAATAACATTGCCGTCTGGGTCCCTGCGGGGAGGATAAGAGGGCTGTTCTGATGGCTCTCTCTCTGCAGGGGGTCTCGCATCACTAGGAATCAGCTGACCGTTAGTATCAGGGGAGGGAACCGGACCCCCAAATAAAAGGTCATGCACCAAAAGTACTTGCCAGCCACGCAGCCACAAATCTACTGGTGAGTTTTATGGAGGCCACGCCGTGTTGTTACGAAGGAGTTTTCTGATCTAAGGTCGAGTAGAGTTTGTCATTTCTTGGGCCCCATGCAGACAGTCACTTTGGGGCCCCCTAGGTGTTTAAGAAAACTAAATAAATAGTCAAAAGATCACAGATAGCTAGCTGGTTAGCAAAACATGCTACTTGAACACTGCCTAAATAATGCATTTATTTAATTATTAGCGTGGAGACTGTGATAAATTAGGGGGCAAACCTTAGGGGCCTATGTAAAAGCATGCTTTCAGTGATGCTAAACACCCCGACTGTGGTCTGGTACTTTAAGAAACTACACACCTTGGAAATTAACCATTTCATTTTGCCAGTCCTGAGGCAACTGGCATTGCTTTCACTGCTTGTTGTCGGAGGGCCGTGTTTGCACTCTCGAGTTACAAGCATCACGAGTTTCAACAGCGCCCTCTATGGTGGATATCATAACGATCCTGCGCTTTATCCTGTCAAACTTCGTTTGTGTTTTTTTCAATTGCATGCTTGCTTACCAAATATTCTGGGGCTGAATAAATATCACTAAACTCAAGCAGTTCAGATTCTGGTGCGTTTTTGAAGAAATATGGGTTTAATTGCTGCATTTAGTGCACCACAGAGCTGCCCCTCGCGGGACATGAACCTTCAACCCTCCAGCCACTTTTTCTTAACGCTTTATATAAGCCGCTCGCTTATTGCTGATGATTTCCAGCAGCCCCGACCCCCTCACCCCACCCCCGCCTTGCTTCGCCTTAAATTAAAACAACCGGGACATGCCCGGGGCCTGCCCTGCGGGCTGGAGGAGAGGAGGAACCTGGCTCATCGTGCACTGCTGCAGGCTAAAGAGAAATTTATCAGCAAAAATCACAAAAAAGGCCAGATGTCCACATGAACACACAGCAACATCACTCCCTTGTAGGCAATGAAACTAGTAGGAAAAACACAAAAACAAAGCAGCCTTTAATAGGTACAAACAGGTCTTATAAAAGGAAGCGTTGATCAATCTCAGGGCAAGTATTGGATTACAAATTCAATTCACCCAAGTGGCCTTTTGCGTTCTTCTTTCTCTTTCCCCGTGTGTTTTTTTTTCTCCTGAGTGCCCTGTGTGTGGCTCCAGTCCCGAGTTATTTTAAGTGCCTGGTCGCTACACTAAGCTAATAACAGGAACAGACCACACGCACTTGAAAATAGGGGACGAAATTTAATCATGTCCTGAGGAATTACATTGATAGGTCCAATCAATCTGCGGGGGAGGGGGTGTATATCAATAATAGCCCAAAGCCCTCTGCATCCTAACCCCCCCCCCCCCATCTCAATTAAACGGTCGATTAACCTAAGCTAATTATTTAATGTATTTATAGAACCTAGCCATTTATCTTTTAAAAATAGTTGTTTCCATTTTCATGGTGATCTCCATCATTAGTGCTGGTGCTACTGAGGGCGTGGGCCTTTGATGGCAGTAGGTATCCACTCCATGACAGGAGGGAGAGGAGAAGTGGAGGACAGCAGCAGGAGGAACAGAGAGAATCTTCAGGACAGGAGAATGCTTGGAAAAAAAGGAGAAGCAGATCACCGCACCAGGAAAGTGGCATTCTGCAATTCTGCACTGTGTTTTTTCCATCGATGTTCCATACCCATTCGTCTTATACAGGCTCACATGGGTCCAGAGCTAATCCCAGAAGGTATGGATGCATGGCAGAGAATAAGCCAGGATGGGGTGCCAACCCATCGCAGGTCACATACACCATTCACACCTGTGAACAGTTTGGCAACTCCAACTTACCTTGGCAGGTTTTTGCCTTTTTGGGGGGGGGGGGAAACCAGAGGAAACCCCACTATGACACGAGGAGAACATGCTCCAGACATGTAGAGCTGGGACAGAGACTCAAACCCTGGTCCCAGAGGAGGTGCGACACCATGCCAATGAATTCTTTGGCTTTTGCACATTTTGTACAGGGAAACGCCAAGCACCTTGTAATAATGTCCTGTATTTAATGTTTGGCATTAGTAGAAACCCAACTAATTCTGGTATGTTTGTACATACTGGCAATAAAGTGTTCCAAGATCTAAGATGCACAGTAACTCTAAAGCTTCCCAACATCATTCAGTCTGACTGGACACTTCATTACTTCCTCCATGCCTGTGTGAAATATCTAGGCTTTTTGTAGCAGCATTAAGATACAGGCTTAATGGTTACCTCACACGTGTTGGGCCCCATTATCAGCTAATGAGCAAATGTCGTTGGGGATTTATGTTAAGTGCTACGTTGGGGTCTCAGGAGGACAATACGTTTAGGACCATGATGGAGACCAGTGTGGTCGACTTCTGAACATTTATCTGCATTCACCATAAAAATGAAAAAGAAAAAAAATTATAATAATGGATGTAAACCAAGATGAAACAATGGATTAAACAGGAAACTGAAAACTATAACTGGGCGCAGACGTGTCCACTTGTTTTTTTGCATCTCTGTGTGGTTCCCGTCCTCCACTTGAGACACCCTGACACCATAAACATGCTGGTATGGCTTGGTATGGACAAACAATGGGTCAGTACGCAGAAGCACACAGCAGCGAGTAGGTTCACCAACCTGCCCTGTGTTTTCTGCTTGTTTTTCTCGTTTTCTGTGTTGTGACTGTGTGAACAGTGAAGCTACCATTATTCCATTTCACCGTCTGTTTTAACACAATACATGTGCACTGCTCGCACCAAAACAGCCGACTACTTCATTGCGTTGTGCCTGTGCACGATCATAATAAATGTTGACTTTGACGTTGACACGCAGACTCGACGTGAAGCTACAGGACACGGAGGATGATTTGTGACCACGTGCTTGGAGAGACCTGCCCCGGGGCCCCTCCTTTCATCAGGTGTTAGCGATTGGGGGGGCCCAACTTTCTCTCTTCTTCTTTTCCCTGAAAGGAAATGAATAAAAGTTTAGTACACCCGAGAGTCCCTATTGCCTTACATGCAAGTCCAACAATGCATTTCACTTCAGGACAGGCCCACAATAAAAAAAAAAAAAAACACCTACAAGCCAGTTTAGATTATCTAGCCAAACGCACTCCATCCCACGTATTTCCCTATGTATTAATCATTTATCTACAACCCACTGCAAACCACAGGACTATGGGCGGCCAATCTTTTCCATGGAATTTGAGGTAATGTAACAAATCAATCGCACTTACAGAATATCCCGGAAAGAGACTGAGTAGGAAGGCACTGGTGCAGAGGCACGTGTAGCTAACAATCTTTGTCAGCAACCACCAATCCATTTACTGCAGCCCAGAACGGAGGGGTACCTTGGCCCGATGTTTGTCAGAACATGCTGCTTTAGGCCTATCAGTTATTGTATGATGGCTGATTGCTGTGGGATGGACATATGGATTTATTCTGGTTAGCACAGTTTGTTCATTTGGCCTTTTCTTAGCCAGCAGTACTCTCTCTGAATGTTTCAGCCAGAGCCCGTAGAATCTGATGAGTTTTGTTTTTCAATTTGCAGAGCTGCAAAAATTGCAGTTCTCTTTTGTAGGAACTTTGGGCGATAGGCAAAAATGTACTACATCCATCTGTCCGCGGCACCCTAGTTTTACAAGCCAAGATTGCAAGCTAAAGGTAGCAGTTACGTTGGCTCTTTCAAGCAAGGTGCCCCTGAGAGTGTGTTTGCATTAAGAGACCGTCGCCATGTCTCCTCTTGCATCCACGCATAAGATTTAGAATCGAGAAACGGCCTCCCAAATGTTTACTGCCTCCTGAGCAGGGAGACGGCGAACGGCTTAAGAATCCCACCACAGCCAAATTCCATTTTAGGACCTTTGACGTAATCTTCTGAAGAAACCAAAATATGTCTATTCAACAGCACAAGTCTTCCACCAATGAGCACTATACAGTGAACTAATGGCTTTCAAGCTTTAAAGGGACCCAAGAACAATTAAAGATGATGGGAGCCGTACAGGAAACCAAAGAGCCCCAATCCCATAAGAACCAAGAGGTGCCGAGGCAATGAGGACCCTACAGGAGGGTCACAAAGTCAACTGTTCTTGGTTATGTGGTATGATGTGGTATGGGGGGTGCGGCCAGTGAGACGGGAATTGGCATCAAACAGGGAATCTAATTAATCCAGGCCTGAGTCGAAACAGGGAGAAAAATAGAGCTATAAAAAGCGGCAGACGGCTAGGGCCGCCGCGTCCGTAAACCGCAAGCCGGTGCGCCCCGCAGCGCGGCCCGAGCAGAGGTGTGCGGGCGGGCGTCTTGCTGGCTCCCGTGTCTCGCGCTGGATGGAGATCAGTGCCGCTGACACAGGAGAGTGGGAATGTGGGGGTGAGCTTGCTGAGAAGATCTGATTGTGCAAGAGAGTCTCCGTCTTTTAACACTTTTCCTCGTGAGGGCAACAAAAGGCAGCAGACCCAGGCGGCTTGCAGTTAATGACAGCGGCGGCTCCGCCCCCCCCCGACACGGAGCTCTGTCTGCGGCCAGGTGTTTCCTATGGAGTGTAACGTGTAACATCACTTGGCAGGCTTCTCATTTCCTCATCTTCTGTTTTTTACGGCAGCCCCCCCCGTCCCCCCCCCCCGTAAAAAACTTTCCAGTTTTAGCACATCTGAGGCAGAACGGACTTATCAAAACTTGATAAAAATCAAAAAGTTTCGGCCTGAAATAGCTGGGTAGTGCGTATTTACTGATGTATTTCTGGCGCACAATCACAGGCTCACAATCAAATAAAAATTTGATGCGGTCCACATTTAAGCAAGCCCTAAAATAACAAAAATATTACCATTGCTAAAGATCGTACCACATTGAATCAGTCAGTCAGTCGTTTCAGAATAAATTCTATATATATTTTTTTCTTTATTCATATATATATATATATATATACACATATATAAATATATATATATATATATATATATATATATATACACATACACTCACATATATACACACACATACATACAACTTTTATATTTCTCTAAAAAAGCAGGAAAGTATAGCGGTCAGTTCTTACATATTGTTTGTATGGTACACATTAAATGCAAATTTAGTTCATTATTCAATGAACATATGCCTTGATTTTTCCCATCTATCATCATCAAGGATAATATCGGATATACAAAGGAATTCTCCAATCAAATCAGCGAGCCTAACCCCTCCCCATGTTCTTGGAGGACCATTCTGTCTCTATGACAAAATAGGATAATTCTATGCTCATCAAGAATAAGTCCCATATAAGGTCTAATTAGCACTACTGATGAGAGGTATACCTCCCATTACCATTACACACTTATAATGGGGGGCCCTCATTATGGGGAAAAAACAGACATATAAACAGTAATTTGTTCCTGCTGAAAATGAGCCACGTCTACGTCAGTATGAAAACAAACAAGGCGCCGCCTTACACTTTCAACCCCCAGTCCAGCGGGAGAAAGCGCACACCGGCGTAAATGGCTCGGCGCGGCCTGCGGTAGATCCTGGCCCCTTAGCGTTTAAATAAGCTCACGTTTCAGTTGCAGATTCATCTGTACGCCTTCAGCTGAGCGGCGGATGAGAGAGCCGACAAGCCCCAGTACGACTTCAGTTTGCGTCCAGGACTTGGCCGGTCAGATCGGGAGGGACACACAGACAGTCCCGGGAGGTGAAGAGCTGTGTGTCAGGAATGGGGTGCATTTTGGGGGGGGGGGGGGGGGGGGGCTTTAGCATGGCATGTACACCCCCCCCACCATGAGGAAGAGAAAAAGGAATCTTCATATTGTGGGGTTATCTACTTGTATAGATGGTTCATAAGACCTTCAATACGTTCCACAATGTGGTTCTCATACAGACCTGGGGCAAACCAAATACAAACCAAGGAAAATGAGAGAAAATCAGGTCAGAATCATACAGACCTTCATAAGACACATCAAATCTGAAGTATTTCATGTAAAAAGAATCTAAACAGCTCCAAACGACATTTCAGAATATAACCTAGAGGGCACAGTGTACTGTACAGCAATAAATATCAAAATCGAAATGGTATGTGTTACCGTACTTTGTGAATACCTTGTTGCTCAAAGCAGTCTGTCTTTTAAGCAATTATAAAACATAATAAACCCCAGTGCTAGATAAACAAACCAAAAGCGGCCAAAATTAACCAGAGGCATAAGTATGATACTATATAGGACCCCGCTGTACATAGCCAGTCGAAAGATACTGAAACTTGTAAGGTGACCAGACATCCTTCATCGCCTCTGCCTCCCCCGGAAAGAACTGAAAATGATAAAGCAATAACACAATAAACATGACCCCCACCCCCCCCCCCCCCCCCCCCCCCCCCCCCC
>JAODKL010000058.1:141661-160191 GCA_026780765.1 Petrocephalus schoutedeni
CATTGTTGATAAGCGTTGCAAATTGTTTTGGGCTAGGGGCCCCACGGGCCCCCTGCACCCCAAGGGCCCCTGGGCAGTGGCCCCGCTGGCCCGGTCCGTAATCCGTCCCTGGATTCAAGCCCTTGAGAGATTAGCATCATTGTAAAGGTCAAACAAAATTTGCACATACTGTAGTTTTATAAGGTCAGCGATTTGAAGGCATTTCATATAAACCGACCTGTCAAACCGCGGACCAGATACCCTAGTAAGGATCGTTAACGAGGGCAGCCTAATCAAACCTTGTTAAGGCTTGGGAACAGTAGGACAGAGGCTGGGGCTGCTAGCGACTACCAGTCAGGTTTTCATTTCCAGCACAAATTTAGGCCACGTAATTTCACATTAATGAGAAAGGGTTAACGAAGCAGTCTGAGGTGGCATGTAAAAGGGGTAGGTTTGGCTCCAGCTAATGTGTACTGTGTAGGCATTTAATGACCTTTAATCAAGGGGCTCAACTTTGGAGTGACTAGGTCTACCATGGGGCTGGTTAACAAGGTATGGATTTTACAGGGAGTGCAAACCGGTGCGTATGTGGTTTCTGTTCTCCATCCACAAATATTTTACATCATTACAGCTTTATCAGCTAAACCACAACGGACACTTAAATGTAAAATGACGTCAGTGATGTTCTCAAACAAAATGGTGTATATACAGAGAAATACCGGACTCGCTATACAGGAAAACCATTTCATTTATGGTTAATTGCGGTTTTATATATATATATACACACAATCACACACGCCTCTAGTGATTGTCATACCATGGTGGGCTCGCCATTTCATTCTCTTTCTTAAGTAATTAGAAAAATTAAAGGCAAAAAGCAAGTCTGCAGCATTACAACTGTCCGTCTGCTCGCACATCGCCAGCTGCTTTGTGATCCGGGCCGCTCATCCCGGATTGAAATTGGCAGACTGAAGCGACCTCTGAGAACTCGATCCTTGGAGGGAAAAAGGAGCCCGGCCATCCGGGATCATTCAGGCCGATATTCCGGAAGATTCTGTGTCGGGAACGACGGAGCCTCGGCCTCCCGCGAGTCCAGGGGAAAAACCCGGAAGGCAAAGGAGATGGAAGTTCATCGGAAATGGACGGTCAGGCTCGGCTGAGGAAGGTCGCACGTGTGAACGTTCTAGACGTAGGCCCAGGTGAACACACTTAAGGGGTCAGCTGGAGCATATTTGGCAGGTGTAATTAGCGTAGCGCATATCTTCCACAGTCGTACAGTATTTTACTGGAGCAATTCGCTTTGTGGACTTAACAGGCCTGGCCCATGGAACCTCGGGGGGGGGGGGACTGTGTGCAAATAATTTAATGCATAACCACTAAAATTTCATTAATAAAAGCCTGAAGTATGTCCCAGTTTTTAAAAACAAAACCGGTGTATCTGTTCAGATGCATTCCGCTGCCCATGATGTCCTGTACCCAGCACTGAACACGGCCTCATAAGGAGAGCAAAAACATGTGTAAGGGGATTTGTGTGTGTGTGTGTGTGTGTGTGTGTGTGAGTGTGTGTGCGTGCGCATGTTTGCAAGTATGCATGTACACTCAAGGGTCCCAGGAGGTGTGTTAGAATACAGTCCCCAACAGCATTTCACGCCCATCGACCACACATTACGCAGACATCTTAAGCTGCACAAATACAAATTACTGGCCCTTTCCCAGAAGGCCTCGGGGGCAGAGCCACAGTTTAATGTATTCCTGAGGAAGGCCTGTTCACGCTCCGGACACATGACACGGGGTTACAGCCCGGCAGGGTAACGAGGCATGACTTCTGGGCCACGCACCGCGCGAGGATGCGTGAGGCAGGATGTAGACAGAGACGGAGCCAATAAACACCGGGAGGTGATTAGATTGCAATCAGGTGATGTCGCTGCATGATGTTCTGAAGGACTGTTCCCCCTAATCAGAATCAATAAACCGAAATACATCAGTGACATCACTTCCTAGCAAACATACATTACATGACCATAAATACTTTTGCCCCTCCAGGAAGAGGAAAAAAGATATGTAGATATGTTCTGTGTTTCATCACTGAACACACCTGATTTTCTCACTGCATGACGGAAAAAGATTAAAAAAAAATAAGAAACAAAAACATTTGCTACTACTGAATGGTTTTCAAACATTCTGTGCCAAAACCAAAATATAAGTTGTGTATGTGCGTTTTAAAACTGCAAACTTGTGTCACAGGCAACCATCTAAAGACCTCAGCCCATAACCAGCTTCACCAGGCACCCTCAAAGTTCTGCATACCAAAGACCGGGACCTTCAGACCAACTTGGGTCATGGGAACCCTACTTTAGATCACTGACAGCACTGAATTGCCGTGAGACCCCTGGTGACCAATGGTTCAGAAGTCAGGAGCTTCTCAAACAGTGAATTATGGGATAGCAGACAAAAGATCAAGTTCAAGGAACATCCACCCATCCATCTTCTAACCGCTCATTCCGGTCAGTCCTCGGAACATCTGACTGACATGTAATGTACCCTTCCGGAAGTTTCTGCCTGGCCCATTCAGTGACCTCTAACCTCGGCGATTTATTGCCCCAGTTATGCACCATAATGCCGCAGCGTCAAAAGGAAAGAAAGAAGCTGTCGGGGTGCCCGTCCCGATGTGGCAGAGCCGGAGAACCAACTTCAGAGGGTTCCATTCTCCTTGGGGAAAACAAAGGGGCTTCTGGAGAGTTTTCTTGGCCAATCTGGGTCAGAGTCACCGCAGAGGTGGAACATATGGCAGAACACTACCCCGGGACACCCAGACACACAGTCAGCTCACCACTCAGCTCTACACCTGACCACTATATTGATATACCCACAGACTGACACATGGATGCAATGACCCTAGTTCACCCTCATATGGTCATCTAAGCCACTTACCTAAAATACATGCATGCATATATGCACATGTGCATCAGAGGGCATACTAATACAGAAGTTTTATCTGCCCATTTGACAGTCATTTATTTGTTTGGTGTCATCTCAAGAGTTGCACAAACATTTGTAACAAGAGCCTTTCCTTGTAGGAATATCACACAACATTAAAATGACCAACAATGAGCTTGGGTATGCCTATAAGTCAATTTATAAATGGGTAATGTAACAAGACTGAGTGTTGTAAGTCAGATAATGCAATTGTTGTGCTTTTATCTCTGTTTGTGAGGTCTTTCCTAATACAGTATTTCAGCAGTGAAGGAAAGACAGACCGTTTCTACACAGGGTCAGGGATCACTGATTCCAGCAGTAATATCTGAGGGCTGTTGTTTGAAGTTCTTAAGGAGAAGTGCATGCACTCTGACAGAGTAAAGATGAGGACCATGCCAGAAGATGGAGGTTAGTCAACTGAAACTACGAACCCAACTGAGAAACTGTGCTGTCTCTGAGCATTGATATGAATTCGTACTATAAATATCCGGCTACACAGAAAGCGTACAAATCGGAAGCTATGTAAGACATTAAATCAAGCAGTGGTACCACTGGGAAACATGAAATACAGAAGTGAAATAGCCATGATGATACTTTTCACATCCAGGTAGATTTCAAGACAGTGTGTATCAGAGACAGAACAAGAGAGAGTTATGTATATATTACATGCACATATATACATTACTTTATAGGGGTCCCACAATGCGATAAAAATCTATTTTGACATTGTGGGAACTATTTTACACAAAATCTCTGAATGCATTAAAAAAAGTAAAAATGCCAAAGGTCTTGTATTTTGGTTGGTTACTTATAGTTAAGGTAAGGGCTGGTTATGGTTGTCATTGTTGGGGGTGGGCCTGTCCCAGTGAAGCATCATAACACGGAGCTCAGCTTCAGGCCTTGCAGTGTATCGTGCAAATTGCACTGCATTGAACGCCACACGGATTAGATTTCACCATTTTTTTTTTGTTTGCTAAAACAACATTCGAAATGCAATATGACATCCAAGGCGCCGCACTTCTGAGAGCGTGCTGAACTGATCTTCCGTGCTCTCGGAGAGCAACCTTACTGCTGTTCTTGTGTAATATGCGGAACCTCTTCAGTTACTTTGGATCACCTTGCCATCATTCACTCGAGTAGTCAAAGGCACGGCAGTTAAGGGAGTAGAGTATGCATTTTGCGGGTTGCGGGGTTCTTTTTTCATACAAGTAACCTGACAACTCGAGTGCCATCATGTCACCGAGATCCACACTCTCTCAGAAATCACAAGCTGCTTCAGACAAGGGCGTTAGCTAGGCAATGTAACTACCCCCAATAATAAACACCACAGATTTGACAGCCAGGCTTGCATCTTCCAGATACATCTAAACGTGGCAGACCCACTGCGGCTTTTGACAGCAAGAGTCACTCACAGGGCAAATTTCAGGCTCCTCCCCCCCATTCCCATTTCCGTAACTGACATTAAATAGATCAATGCTGCCCCCTCTTGTGGCTACCTCAGACTTTACAGCCCTGCTCACTTCACATCTTTCTAAACCCGAATTTTCACCTCATTTCTCACTATGACTGCGTGTCTCCAAAACTAAACCATTTGACCTCTAAAACTGTAAAACTGTTGTGCGTTGGAGTGGCGGAAAACGAGAATGCTTGAGTTAGAAGTGTCGCGGTAGATTATAAAAGCTTCAAGACTTCAGTTTTCCAGATTAGACTGGGCCTGCGTTCCAACCCTAAGCTTCGCTAACAGCTATACTTGAGATGTACGTCTCAAAATGAAGAGCTTGAAAAGAAGCATTCTAATGCGCCTACACTAATATACACTACCAAATGGCAAATAAAACACCATTTGATTTCACAAAACGGCTTGTATCCATTGGATGTTTAAGCAAGCTGCAGAATATGGGTCTAGTTTCTCATGTAGTAACACTGGTCCTCCTTATAAGCTGACAGTCTACAGCACCGATGTCCACAAGCCGGGTGCTCTACCGAAAACTTGCTGTTTCAAATTATCGCGCCCACAGGGGAGGTACTTTTTTGCAAGAGTAAAAATTTCCAGCTGGATAAACTGGTTAAATATAAAAGTCACTGGAGGCTGAAGATAAGGAGACTGCAGATGAAACTGAAGAACAAAAGCTCACCTCCGGCCTCCAGTACATATCTGTCTTCAATCTGAGACGTCTGGCAAGAGCTTCTTCATTGTTTAATCAAAGCACTGCCCTAGGAGCACACCCCTTTGGCCGCTGATGTTTATATTTCTTACAGTGAGTGTTCATGTTCTGAGTGACTAATAAGACCCAAGAGTACACAGCTAACCCCGACCCCTAACACTTTTTTTTTTTCCTTTACAAGAGCACATCAGGATGTGAAAGACCACTGATGAGCATCTGTAATGCCACCTCTAAGTTTGAAAGCGCAGAGATGCACTCGTGCC
Organism: Petrocephalus schoutedeni; assembly: GCA_026780765.1. NCBI lineage: Eukaryota > Metazoa > Chordata > Actinopteri > Osteoglossiformes > Mormyridae > Petrocephalus > Petrocephalus schoutedeni. The sequence continues at coordinate 147,045 of JAODKL010000058.1, forward strand.
AAAACAGCACGAGGGTCGCAAATGTGGTGACCCCCCCCCCCCCCCCCGAAAGCTGGACATTCTTCTCCCGTGTCCATACTCTACATGAGGCTCAGACCAGGTCCTGGGCCTCCAGCATACTGCCTACTGGCAATAAAAGACAGACGAGCTTCTGCCCGGGACTCCCTAATGTGAATCTGCATCCCACTCCGAGAGATTATCTGTCACCCTGTAAAAACAAGGTAAAAATAGCAGCACGGTCCGCAGACTGCTTCATAAATCAGGATGAGCAAAGGGGCCCATTATTTATTTACTTATTTATCTCCCGCCTCAGCTCTGCTGGTTCCCCTACGGCGACAGCAAGCCGCATTGATCTTACTGCATTAGCTCGGCATCATGGACAAGGTGCCCTGGCGTGGGGTTACTATAGCAACGGGCCTCATGGGACATGACCCCAGTGTCTCAGGTCATAACCGTAAGTGCCCAACTGAAAAACTCTGCAAAGAGTAAAGATTGCCTTGTTTTTTTTGGAGGTTCCTGGCCAGGGCTAAACCTAGCTTGAAAGAGGGCTTTGAAGGTCATGTAGATGTAGGCGTCATCGATTCAAACGAGGCCTGTGATAAGACGATCCAACTTTAGAGTGTCTTGTCAGAATGACACCCGGCACTGAACCATAAACAGAGAGACAGTCAATCCCTGCTTAAGAGTTGGGGGGGCGGGGGGCACTGGAGGAACGAGATCAGACGGCAAACGACATCCCCGTCCTTTTTTACCTTTTTTCCAAAAGACAGACGTTGTCGTGCAATGTCATCCTAGTAAGCAGCCATGAAAGCCAAAAGCCTGTCCCCCGCTTGCACCCTGGGATCCCAAAGCATCAGCCTCCCTGCCTGAGTCCCTCTGCCCCCCAACCCAAGCTTTGATCCAGCCCTTATCCCAAGATTACAAACCTGGTACCAATAGGACCTTTTTAACTTGTCAGGGGGCCCATTAGCTCAAGCCTTAGATCCAACTCATTGCATTAGTACAGAATTCAGCATTACCCAGCAAGACAACGGCTCGTAAACAAAATGGGTGGGGGATGGTTGGGGGTGTCACCTGATTTATATTATAAACTTAAAGGCATGTTGGAAGGCCAATTTTCCAATCTAGGGTAAATCTAACCAGTTGATTGTATTTTGCCCCATTCAGTACACATGTGGAACGTCAGCCATTAATGATGAAGGTCAAAAGACCATTGGTGGCTTCAGTCTAAAGAGAGGATAACAGGATAATGAGGTTGTCTAATACATGTAATCAAACGGCTAAGATACACACTATGGGGATTTCGGGCAAACACTGCCCCTCTTATTAAATAAGAACCACGCTTAAAGCCGTAATGACCTTTTTAACTGCTGTTCTTGAGACTCTGATTAACGGCCACTGGCATCCACAACTCTAAAATCAGTGTGTCTTTAGGTCAGCCTCTCGCTGTCCAGTCTGGGTCCTCCCAGACAGTCTTTGTGCTCCTTCCCAGCGTACCTATACCAAGCAAACCAAGAACATCGATACAGGTGGGTACCATCTGGGGGTTCCTAAGGATCAGGTTGAGAAACACTGCTGTAGGTGAATTGGAGAGGTGTGCCATTCATGTCAGAGGAAAAAGCCGTAAAGGGTGAGCTTTGCAGACATCACTGTCATGCAGAAGTAGCCCTTTCAGGCCCAGAAAGTAAAAATCCTGACCAAGATATTGCTTCAACCAACCAGCTGAGTACTCTATGACTGCAACTCTTAATTGGTTAGTTTAAACTAAGCCTTGGTCTGGATTTTTACTTTCTGGGCCTGAAATGCCCACCTCTGCTGTCATGTCTCATTTGCAACCTGTGACCCCTTGAGAGCCAAGTTCATCTTCACCTGCTCTGCAGATCCATGAAAGAGTTTCTGATGTTACAATCACAAAACAGTTCTCAGAAGAACAGAGGAGGAAGGTGACATAAGTTTGGTTTCTCCATAGGAGGGGCCCAGATTCCATCAGGAATGGAGAAACCTGTCCAAAGCCTGCATGAGTTCTCCAGCGGCACCCTGAAGGACACAGCAGTGCTCTAGGTAAACAGCGGGGAATTGGAGCCGTGGATGATGACAGTGTGGATAAATCAAGGCTGGCAGGGAGGTTCAAGACCTGGATCTAACGGCATGGTGTTATGCCAAGAGTCCTCTAACCTTTACTGATCTATGAGGTTCTACTCACTACTGTCAAAGACTTAGAAAGGAGGATCAGCAGCTTTCGTCATAGGTGGCCGGGCCTACCCTGAAGCCTGAGAGTAGCTGTAGTGGGACTGGTTCATTATGACCCCTGAGAGAGAAGTGCTGCAGTACAGAGATTCATCTGAGGTCAAAGTCTATGGCTGGCGTAGAAGCAGGGACTGGGAGAAAGCAGAGGATGACGGCTTTAGGTGAGTCTATGATTGCTGCAATATTTGAAACACCCTGCAAACCCAAGCGCAATCACCGATGACGCACTGCAAATTCCACAAACTGTGGTAATGACTGTCGATCTTGGCTTGATAGTCAATTGCATGGCATGCAATATACCTTTCACAAGCAAATGACAGATGTCACAGAAACACAGAGCCATCCAGTATCAAAGAACTGGTACCTCTAAACTGTCAAAATTCTGATGAATCCGGTCTTCAATCTTAAAAGCAGGATGAAACGGGTGTAATTCTAGGGTTCATGTGACATGTCAGCCTGTCATTTAAGACCTGGCAGTAATACATTGAGTTGGCTGATCATTTCCATCTCCAACTCCTACATCCTTCATGGAGATCTCACTGACTGGCTGCTCTCATCTATTCCCACAATCAACTGCCTATTAAGGTTCAAGGCTGCGTTTATGGTCCAGATCTGCTTCATTTGGTCCTGATGGTGAGGTGGGGGGGATGTTGCATTGGAAGCACAACAGGGGGAAATGGAACATTAATCACTTGCATATGAGGCCCGACTGAAAATGTGAGGACTTTGTGAGAAGAGACACCACAGGGGTCCTTCAAGACCAGCCGCTGGAGTCGCAGGCTTTTTACAGGGCCGAGAAGTGAAAACAGAGTCCAGGCGCATGAAGACGCTTCAGGGAGCAATGAAAACGCAGCCCGACTCGGACCGCGAGATCTGCACACACCCTGCCTACCCCAGCCCCACCGCTGTTGATGTTAGCCGCTGTTCCGGCCACCCGCCCGTGCCTTTCCGCCTACATCCATCCCGCTCGGAGCCGCGGCGATGACAGCCAACATCAACACTGATGCAGCGGTAACTGTATCAGCCCACTTGGGGTGGGGTTTTCAGGGGCTGTCAAGGGCTTGTGCCTGCCATTCCAACATCCCCTCGCTGTGGACGAGGGCTACGATGGGACTGTCATTCACAAAAGCCATAAAAAGCAACATTCCTGAGACGGGGAAAGAAATCTGGTCCGTGTAAATTACCAAAGGGCCCACCAGGTTCTCTGAAGCCAGTAATTCTACAACACATGAGGGGGACTGCTGAAGTCCTATAAAAAGAAAATCAAAGTCATGTTGAGAAAAGAAATAAAATAACTTAACTGCAGTCCTATACCTGCATTTCAGGTTTCATTAAAAAAAAGTAACCAATACCCCTACCTTGCAATGGTTTAGTGCTTTATTTACTTATTTTCACAAGCCGGGGTTGTTCCCTACCTTGCTTCTGTAGCTTCGGGGATAGGCTCTGCATCCCCATGTCCCTGTGTAGGACACCCCTGTGAGCACAGAAAATGGACGGATGGATGGACCCCTCTTCCCATATCAGACAAAATGTGAAAGATCATTGGGGTAACCAGAGTAACAATACGGCACAACAATGAGCCTATATGAGTCAGAATATAGGAAAAGGCAGAAATAAGTCAAATCTCTTGATTAATAATGGACATGTCCACAGGAGAACAGGTAAGGACTCCTTTGCCAGACCAAGCCTCTTCCCCGGTAAGTTACACCAGCTGCTGGCAAGGTGGCCTCGCTCACTGGCCGGCCTGTCACTCACACATAACGACGGGGACACGCTGCCTCATCAGCACACCGAGCATGAGTCACGGCCAGTCTGTCGCCGGGCGACTCCGGAAGGGACGGCAGGGGTCCCCGGGACAGCGGGAGCGTCGGCGATGTCCTTCAGAGTCGGCCTTCACTCCCTCTGCCCCCCCCAGACGTCACTCAAGTGCGAGAGCAGTCTTAAAGCCACGCCCTGCATCTGAGACAGGTCCGCGTTAAGAAAGAAATGGTTTGAATATTCTCAAAATATACACTGAGGAAGGAGTGGTGGCGAGAAAATAAGCGGTCGGTGTCAAGGGTCAAACGTCCCGAGTGCAGGGCAATTAAGAGCTGCGAAAAATCAAGAAATTTAGAGCCGACGGAAGTGCGACAGCGAGGTCACGGCGGCCGGGCCGTGGCGAAACAAATTGTGTAATTTGTTCAAACGACGACTCGGCCAGGGTGGATTCGTTGGGGGCTCAACGGGCGGGCAGACTGGAATGTGTGGCACGTGACAGAAGTCCACACTACTGGAGGATGAACAGCAAGCTCACGAAGGCAGGGTAAAAGGACGAAACATCACATTCAGCGTGATAAGAGTGGGGGCTGGGGGTGGGTGGTTGCTAACTGTTTGGGTTGGCATTGCCCACCCATAGCCATGCCTTTAGATAGAGTTCACCTGTGTTTCTACCTGTCCTGTATCTGTGCTCTATCTGTCCTGTACCTGTCCTGTCATACGGGTGTTCTCAGTTCAGCTAAAATCTCCGCAATAAGCACAACACTGAGTCCTGCATGTCTCCTATAAAAAGGTCTTTCCTGAACTTCACTCTGAGAATCTCTTCACTCTTACAGGATAACCAGCCCCAAATCCTGACTGCCAGTTGACCATTGGCGACCCGAGCTGTCCACAGCCTTCACAAGGCTAGGACAGTTTATTTGTACAGCACTTTCTATACACAGAGGCCATTCAAAATGAATGTGGCAGACCACATCTCAATTAAATCACAATTTCAACAATGAATTGAAGGAGAAATAAACTCTGGAACCAGTACAAATAAATTTCAGAAAATTACAAGAGCATTTAAGAGAAAATTGCAGTGCTTAAGCGGAGAGAATAACAGAAGGTACAAGAGGTGTGTTTGTAGTTACAAATTAAATATGGCTGAAGTTGGGACATGTCAGATGTCCTGGGAGTTCCCTTTCCCCAGTTTAAGGTAGTGTGGCAGCTAAATGCTGCCTCAACATGGTCAGTAAATGTGTTACTTGTTTTCACTTCAGGATTGCACGTCTATTGGCTGTGTATTGTTATTGGTTTTTGGTAAGGGGCGTGGCTAAACACACAGCCAATAAAACATCAGGAATCAAACCCCAGGTGGGGCCCAGCTACTGCATCTTTTATCTGCAGTGACCACTCCAGCAGTGTCCCTCTACTCCTTCTGCACATTTTAATTTCCCCATCAAACCTCTTAATGACTGTTCATCAATGACCCATCAAAAGCAGTTGTCTGGTGATAGATTAGGTCCTTTCACAAAATAGATTGACCATGAACACAGTGACTACTTCCTGCCAGCCATAGTATTCTTTGGAGAAGTCATTCATCACATAAAAAATTATAAAACGACACACTTGAACAAATTAAGACTTTTGGTGGATGTGATATAGCAAGTATTACACAATATTCTATAAGATTCAGATTTGTCATTTGCATATCACACTAAGGACATATGCGCCCTCTTGTGGCAACTCAAGGTCCTCAAACTCATTACAAGACATCAAAATAAAAAAATAATAATGATTAAAAACAAACTCTAAGACTGAAGCAACAATACCAACCACTATAGCCCCCCATTACGTTTCATTTCCATGCTGAAATAATATCAAGTCACACTGTATTAAATACAACCGACCTGTACTTCTTTGATAAAGAATTCAACACTTTTTAGAGCCTAATGTCGTAGTGCATGTTTAGAAAGTCACCAGGGGGCGCCCTTACCTTACGCATCTCTCTGGTTGGGGGGGGGCATTAATCCACAGGCGTTCCTAGGATATAGCCCACGGCACTAGTAAAATTAGGGGCCCTGGTCCATCTCGTGAAATGGAAGTTTTACCACCGGTACCCCCCAGATTATTAACGTTGTACCATTTTTAATAGCAGTTTCTCTTTCGGTTCCAAAAATTACAACCCGCCCCTGTTGTGAAGTGGTAGAATCCCCTCAATTCAAATGCATTAAACATCAAGACACAACAGCTGCTGAATCCAAGACAGGCCAGAACAACCACTCACAAACTCCTACGATGGAGAGTGACTGGATCCAAACATGATAGAAAATAGACAATGAAACCACAATTGCTTCCCTTTGCCCGCGAGAAGGATATTTTATCTTTGCAGTAAGTAAGAACGAAGTGGATTTCATTTAGAAATCTCTGGACCATTTGAAGAATCCCCAATCCATTCCCCCAGAGACCATGCTGACTCACCAGCGTCCAAGACGATGGGGATTTTACCATCTGATCCAGGAAGCATTGCAGAAATGTTTTCGTTGAATTCCTAGGACATCAGACGCTTAGTTTTGTTTCAAATCTGCATAAACGTTTTTTGTTGCATACTGTATAAGACAAATACTGCCCGAAGTCAGCAATCTCTCATTACCCATTTTGTTAGCAACATAACTGAATTTTGTTGCTCAGTTTAATGGTTAATAGAACAATTAGGACTTGATAGTGGGCCCCAGCTTTAAAAAGACCTGTCTGCGTTTAACCATCTATGGTAAAATGACGTAATCGAAACAATTTAACTACACGACAGGTCTGTGCGTCTGATTTTGACCACGATGCTTTAACATGATTCTATTTTAAGAAAGACGTTATCAAGCAAACAGATCAGTATTGCTTGGAAGGGCGTCTAAGTGGGTGTTTTGTTAGTAGGTAAGTGGTATAAAATTATTAAAAGTTCAAATAGTCGAATATATTTTCTCAGCGATTTCTGTTACATTGAATTCTGATTAGGACAACATATTGTCGATAAAATTACATTAAAACACATAAATATCTTTTTTCCAATCCAACCGGTCATACTGTACAGAGTTTTGTTAAAGACAAATGGCACTGGCATATAAATACACGGGGGAAAAAAGCTAACAGGGCGATAGTAAATTATCGCTCACATGCTGCTACCTCGTGGCCCAGAATGAATAACGCAGAACTTCTTAAATAAGTGTTTTTATTGCAATACTTAGTTTTGGCCGGGAGGTGGCAGCATGCCGAGAAAAGCGTTTCCCACGGTTGTTTAACCTCTGAATAACGACAATATTTTTAATTACATAATTTGCTCCGTTAGCCACAACAGCGACACTCGTGTTTAAGTCGTGATAAAGGTTACATTTATATTACCAGTTTAAAGCACAACTTATATCTAAATATGTTATTGTATATTTAGGTTGATTTCAATCGTTGGAAAAAAAATTACATTTACAGTCCACCTTATACCTGTCATTTTTTGCTCAGAGTAAAAATTTCTCAAGAATTAATTCACAGTGCAGCGGTATTTCTAACTGGCATGCAATCGCTAGAGCGGTAACTGAATTCGTGGTGTTGCAGGACTATGAAATTTAGAAAGTTTTTTTCTTCAACGAGAGAATATTAAATTTAAATGGCATTGCTTACACGCAGATCTCAATATATGAACATACAGCTTCATGATGTGTGATTAATGGTAAAGATACATGCCTACTAGCCTATAAAACTTTTAAGTCGTCTGAGACTCGAGGTTTGCGTGGAGCGACATTTAACAGGAACTCGGGTCTAAACGTTATATTTCTCAGAATAGAAATGCAATATTTTGAAGATGGTATTACGTTTATTCAGGAGGAACGAATTGCGTATTAAATAGGCCTATCTCTCTTTATCGCAAATATTTAAGCCAGTGCATAGTGTAAAGGGATGCATGGGTTTTACAGACTTTGATTGTCCTGCATGATAGTTTTTATATGTCTGCCCATGTATTGAATGACAGCGTATTATGACTTAATTTGTAAATGGAGAAGTGTAAGACTGGCTGGTTGGGGGGGTGGGGGGCGGGGACCAGGCTCGGTGACTGTGGGGTTACCTATACAATGCCTATACACGCATATAGGGATCGGCCAATAATAATACAATTACCAAGGATGCTGAAAATTAGCAATATTCGTCCTTGAATTAAGAACATCTTAAGGCAAGAATCTAACTATTAAGTGAATGTCCGCAATAGAGGACCCACTATCCGTAGCCAGCCTTCACGCTTTACGTCTAAATATCAGTATGGTTGGACATTATTCGACATAAATAAAAAGTTTTTTTTCCGTTCACTTATAGCCGTCACAGCCAGGATTTAATGGCATTGCATAATGCCGCACCTTGCTCCAGCCACGCAGGTATTAAGGCTCAAGCAGGGATTAGATGGATGTTGTGCATGGACACGGGGTACAGAAGAGGGGGAGCGCAGGGTAGGAAGAGAGGGAGAGAGAGACACTGGGAGAGGAGAGAAAGCGGGGGGTGGAGAGTAAAGCTGGTTTAAACGCGAATGTGAGTCGATAAGACGGGTACAGTCGCGCTGCGATGCGCAGGGGGAAGCTCGGCTTTCGGAACTAAAGTGACACGGATTGCCAGGGGGAAGTTTTTTTAACGTAAAACTCCTTCATTAATTTAAGTCAGTTACGTACGATAAAGGAAACCTCTTTCCAGGGATGCGTGGTCTGCCTTATTTTCTCCTTTGCGCTTTTTATGGATTTCCAGTATTCATGTGCTTTTACTGACAGATTGGGGTAGTGCTGACAGGTGAATCGCGTAGGCTATCCAGACGCCGTCAGACTGCACTTTGCCTGCGTCGGACATGGGACCCCGTGCTCGGATCGGGGGCTACTTCACGGGAGGAATTGTGCGCCCCTGAAAAAAGCAGCTGGATCAGGCGACGACGTGAATGCGGGGACCGCGCTCCGGGAAGATGCGTTACAGCCGCGGCTTCGTCTTGCTGCTTCTAAACGGGACGGCATGCATAGTAAGTAAGAAGCGCTCGCCCAGCTTTGGGTTTTTTTTTATATCAGTGCTGTGCAGACCTGTACAGCGGTTTATCAGTTCGTTTTTTCCCCTTGATTTCATACCCTGACCGGCGTAGCTTATTCAAATTATTTTATTGTGGGTATTGAACTGCATAATGGGTGCGGATCGCAGGCATCCGCTGCACGCTGGCTACTGTACCCCTTTTAGGGACTTAATCGCGGCTCCATCCTGTTTATGAAGACCCGCGTACGGCGCGCTGTATTTTACACCAAGACTTGAAGGTTCCAAAAGCCCTTACAGGAAAACAATGTCAGTTTCTTATGCCGGAGTCCATGGATGCTCGTTAGAGACCTCGAGGTTATTCTAGCTATTAATTGCTTGATGAATAAGTTATAGCGTCTAGTAAATTATTCCAGTTTCCCAATAACAAGCAACTCTACTGTCGTGTTAATGTTATATACGGTCAGTGAATTGGAACGATGCGTTTATTTCGGCCGGTGGTCATTAGTTCTCTGAAAATTGCAAATATGCCACATGGGCAATCCTGAGAATTACGATTGATTTCAATTTGACAGCGCCTCTTTGTCCAGGTAATAGGTGACCCTTAATCAAAATGTCATTGATTCCTATAGTTCAATTTACTCTCGAGATTAATTCTGGGGTAATTGGTTTGGTGTTTTGGGAGCAGGCTGTGAACGCGATAATATTCGCACCATTCTTTATATTTAAAAACTCTTGTAAGTAATGCTATGAAAAAAATAATCTAAATAATCGATGCTTTATTTACCGGCAATGGTTGGATCTGATAAGCAAGTTTTATAATTGAATCCCCTATCAACGTTTATTTATGCATTTATGTACGATTTATAGGCTCATAATACAGATTAATTATCGTACAGGGTTCCAATTGAATGATCAGATTAGGAATGGGCTTTTTGAATTTGTCATGGCTATAAGCAGGTGAATCCGTTAATTACAGCAAAGAGACGGAATGTCCCTAGATTCGCTGTAGCAAAAATTAATTACAATGACACGAGGATAATATCCTTTAGATTTAATTACAAAGGACCCACAAGCAATTAAGTCAAAGCGCTGGAACAAGCGACGCGATTTACATACAAATATAAACACATCATCACGACCGAATGCGATAAATGTAAGTGCATCTATAATTTATCATACTAAATATAAGTATGCTGTAATTGCTAGTGTATACAGCTTTCTTTGCGTTAATAAATTATTAAAGCAGTATAGTGGCCCGGACATGTGTAACTGATTCAACACATACATTTTTGGGAATATAACTTTTAGAAAACTTTAAAATGTGTTTTGCATATTCACTTAGAGAAGATTATTATTACTGCCGTTCCGACCACTTTCAAGTCGGGATCATTAGGCAGAGGCACTGTGGAGCCACGCTAATGATGATGTTATTTGTCACGCTGGTGGTCCACCGGCGCACTTTCTGCGCCGCATACATGACACGCCGCTTAGCGCTTCAGAAATCTCCCGGAGCGCCCTCCGCCGAACGCGCCACCCAAGCCGGCAGCGCATCACCGCAACTGATAACTAGCTCTAATTTCCCAGCTAGAGGGCCATTAATCGGTAGCCTCGCGGAAGACCGCGTCCAAGCCGGTGAAAAATATAATAATGCACCTTTATAATATGCTGACGCATTAAAGTTACGAAGTTTCCTTTCCATGCAGCAGATACGGCGCTCTTTCCCTCATTCGGTGTCGAGCATTTTAACATCAATTCTCAATTAAATAGGCTATAAAAATGTGAAACAGCCCCTCAAGCATAAACGCCAGGTATTAAATAAATGTACTGTCATTTCCAGCGAAGGCCCACAGGTGACGGATTCATTCCTGTTACCGCACTTAGATTTGTTGATGATTCATGTACAGACCCACAATATCTCTGGGGGGGGAGAAAAAATATATTTGTTGAGGCAGCACATATGGAGCTGAGAAACAACAGTGCCTGGATCAGACAGCGAAAGGAAGCCTATAGGATTTGGGGAAACCCCGACCGACGATGTGACCTGACAAACGGATTTGAGAAGACGGCGGGCTGGCCTCACGCCACGCCCTGGCAGAGCGTGCTTGTGAAGGACGGGGAGCCAGGCGCCAGGAAACATACAGAACGGGAAGATTCCAGGCTGGTGGGTCGGTGCTGCACAAGTCCCCAACCCACTGAGGGACTCCAGGAGCAAGCATGAGAGCTGCAGAGCTCCTAGGAGATGCCTGGCTGAACCTAAAAGTCCGACACGCGGTTCCACAAAGGCGCTTTCCCGTGGCAGCTGCGGGAGGGAGGAGAATTGATTCGCTGATCGATCCACAAGGTCAGACCGGGCCTTTTCGCTGCTGAGACCCACTGAGGTTAACCTGATTTCACTGTGTCGCCTCTCTGAAGCTCTCAGCCTGCTCGCCCCCGCCAGGGATGCGTACACCTTGCACCATCTTCATGGTCAACGGGCTTGATTTGCCGCCGAACTCAGGACGTGGGGGAGGGGCGAATTTCAGATGAATCATTCTCACGTCAAGCTATCCCCCATATGGCTTCCGTAAGGCTGAAACACGACCAGGTTCCTCGAGCCGCACTATCGATCTTAAATGCTGCGTCGTACAGAGAGCCGGGCCTGTAACTGGTTAGCGGTCCGGAGCGCCGGCGCCGGGTTCGTTTGCCGCTTCCCAGTCGCCCGCAGACCCGTTATCTCGATTCTCGGCACGAGGCGCGCTCAGGCCGGCAGGGTCAGTGCAGATGCGTGTTCCGCTCACCGAGCCCCTGAATCGTGTGGAGAACTTACTAGCTCACTTCCTAACGCGAACCTCCCCTGGTTCAGAAACCCCCAGGTATCTCCGTGGGCCTGACTGAGTGAGATCACGCCTGAAGCAAAATGACCGCTCCAGCTTACTGGGAGAATCAAAAAACAACAAAGCAAGGCAAAAAATGTGGAGATCTCTGATTGGGCAAGGCGTCTGATTGAGATCTCTGATTGGGCAAGGCGTCATTTGATGCAGTACATAGCCATCGCAGTGTAAGACATGCAGGCGACGTCGTGAATGCTGATTTCAGAAGGTCAGTGCCTCCGTAATGCCTCCATGTTACCACCAGTGCTCACTCATATTTTAAAGCAACTGTTGCAGGCTCTGCATTTACCTCTAAAGTAGCCGTGATGTCATCTAACAAATCCACGGTATGTGGGGGCGTGTGGGTGGCTGGCATGTCCCATTGACTGTGCAAAAACCCGGAAGTTCCTCACTTGCCTTCTGTGAGGGTGCTCTAATCAGAAGGTTGCTGCTTCAAATCTCGGAGTTGGCAGATTGATGTCACTGTTTGGCCCCTGAGCAGGGGCCCTAACCCCGAATTGCTACAGGGTCTGTCTGGTCCTCCTTTCTCAAAAAAAAAGATGTATGTTGCTTTGGATAAAAGCAGCTGCCAAAAAAATAAAACCCTTTGTAACAGAAACCCCCAAATAACACCCACAAAGTCCCCTGGTGTATATGTGATACGCATATGGCTTACTATTGCCTCATTGCTCTGTCAATAAAACCCAGCGTAAACCCATTAGATTGAAATGCCTTAGGTCAATTGTTTCCCATTCCCTGGGAAATAAAAGAGCTGATGGAGAAAAGCCAGGTCTTCTGTTGCTCATGCAGATGGGCGGGATGTAAAGGAGCAGGAATCAGAAGGTTATCTGTTTGAACGTCACTGGGCTCCACCCTGAGGTGATGTTGAATTCCATTAGAGATGTATCTGAAAGTGCAGGACTACACAACATATGCTCGCGTTTCATTTTAACATAGACAGTCCCTGGAGATATTGGCTGGAGGTTGGAGGCCTTGCCTGTCGGGGGGATAACGATGAAACCACTTTGTTGACCCAGGGATTCAAACCGGTAACCTTCTGATTACAGACACAGCATCCTAATCCACTGAGTCGCACTCTGGCCCCCTTTCAGGGAATGACCCAGAATGCCCGCTGTCCCTGTAAGCTGGCACAAAGCTGGCTGCATCCATCATTCTCATGTACCTCCCACCCCCAGGGAAACAGAAGGAGATGCCCTCTCGCACCCCCCCCCCCCCCCCCCCCCCCCCCCCCCCCCCCCCCCCCCCCCCCCCCC
>JAODKL010000059.1:39107-50210 GCA_026780765.1 Petrocephalus schoutedeni
TTTCGAAATTGCGCCTCTAGTGGTCAGGCATTGAACTACCACTCCATTTCGAAATTGCGCCTCTAGTGGTCAGGCATTGAACTACCACTCCATTTCGAAATTGCGCCTCTAGTGGTCAGGCATAGAACTACCACTCCATTTCAAAAGTGCGCCTCTAGTGGTCAGGCATAGAACTACCACTCCATTTCGAAATTGCGTCTCTAGTGGTCAGCCATAGTAGTGTAACAACATCTGAGTTGGGTCTCTAGTGGTCAACACCGGTAATACCAACACACATAATTGGACACACAGGTTCTTGCCTGAAAGCAGGAATCAACTTCACAGACCAAATCGATTAGATCACAACACATTAACATCTAATTAGGTTATTGCTGCATAACTAATTGATGTTTACAATTGAACAATAAGACACAATTAATTTGGTTTGATTTCTGTTTTACCTTTTTGATTTATTTTAGGTTTTACTTCATTTTATGCTTTCATTCACTCTCTCTCCCCCAACAAGGAGACTTGCATAGAAGTTCAACCATTATTAATAACAGTAAACCAGTTACACATCAGGGAGGCATTGAGGTTCTGGACATGATCGGTTGAGCTTTTCCTGTGCTGAGTGCTTACCATTCGCTCTCTGTTGGTTGAGCTTACCTGTAGCTCTGCTGTCACTGCTTACGATCGTACAGTTTGTCAGAACCGAAGGGAAGTTCTCAGCAATTGGACGCCCAAAAGCGCGCCAGCTGGGCTGCACCCGCTGACTCATTAAGGGCAAGGTTGGCAGGTATCTCGGGAGGTCATTACAAGTTTGAGCAGGACCTCGTCTAGGGCGAAGTTCAGGAGAACAGCCCTAGCTTGGACTCTCAATCGGTTGGGTGACACCCGAGTGCCGTTGCGCCGTCTCTTGTTCGAGTCAGGGCCAAAAGTGCGCCCGATAAGCTGAGCCCCACCTGGGTTGTTTCAGTTGTGCGTACAGAACACCCCCTTCCAAGTTGACAGTTCTGGGGATCGGGGGAGTGGGAGCTGGACTTGGGCCTGCTTGGCTGGGATTGAGCTTGTGGGACGTGCCCTACTCAGGAGGGACACCTGACAGCGTTCAAGCCTCTCTAACTGCATGACTAGCTTAACACCGCAACACCTCATATAGGGACAAATAAAGCAGAACCTGCTAGTGGTCCCCCTTCTGGTCAAAGCGGAGTTGTACAACAGAGCCCAACCCAGGGGTAATCTGATCTGCAACAGCAAGCTACGTTTGAATGCAGTCCCATTGGTTTGAAGCTGTTATTTCTCATTTCCTGTTCCCAACTTCTCCTGTGGTCTTCTGACACTGTCAGTAGCCACAGATCTGCAATTTCCAGGATAAGGCTTTATCCTTTCCCCCTCACTAGGGCATCTCTCAGGCCCTAGAGTAACTCACACTGTTCTAACCTGCAACAACTTCTCCCAGGGAACAATTTTGGTTTGTTTATTTTGTCGTGGGTAACTATTCCCGTGGTTCACTACACCCTTCCAGTTACCCATTGACAGGCCCCAGTTCTACTTTATTTTATTTTGTTGGTTTTATTTGTTCGCCCAGATTTAGGTGTTAGGCCTCCCACCTAGGCAACAGCCAGCCTGAGTATAACAGATATCTGCGGCCACCCTCCTGTTGACCGAGTCACAATGACCCACATGGAAAGCCCACTGGACCAGTGGAAAGATTTTGGTATCTGGTCTGAAGATGTGACTCCCAACTTTCCGCCCGGTCATGTCGATCTCACATGGTCCAAAGAAGCTGACCAAATTGAGGACGACATTGCCGAACTTATGGACATGCCACCCACTCAGAAATGCGGGAGTAAAGAGCTAACCAAAATACTCGGCTCCCTCGCACACAAACTACTAGCCAGGCTGAAGATGAATGAAGAGGGAACGTCCCGTCTCCAGCAAAGGGTGCAAGCACTCCAACAGCAGGAGGAAAACACCCAACGACTACTGGCAGAGGCACAGAGAGATGCTGCCCAGGCCCAGCATCACATTGGGAATCTGGAGCAAGAACTCCAAAAGAGAAGCTCTCCACCCCATGAGGAGGAGGAGACGGAAGAAGGCGAGATGCCTCACACCAGCAAAAAGCTTCAACATGCCCTGGAAGAGCTCAGAGCTGAAGCTGACCAGCAAAAACAGCAAGCCAGAGCCACCAGAGAAAACCTCGAAGCCAGACTGGACCAGGCCGACACCCTGCTGGACAGAGCCCACGCGGAGCTCAAGAACAAGGATGGTCGGATCCAGGCCCTGGAAAACCATCTGGCCGAGGCACAGAGACGTCTGCACAAGATGAATCACCAACTGATCAGCTCCCAGGAACAGCTCACCGATGCCAGAATGAAACATCGGGCGGACGCAGAAGAGATTGACCGGGTGAGACAGGAATTGAAGCAAGCATATGAGATGAAGTTGGAATTCGAGGCACCCTACGAATCAGCGATGGGACCGACGTCATCTCCAACAGTGCGGTCGCTCCCAAGGCACACGGGGATCTCTCATCGGGACGAGGTAACTCCCTGCCCCTCACCAGACCTTGAGGAACCAAGAACCCAGAAGGTCTCTCTCAGAGAAGACACCACAGATGGAACAGGCCTACCAAAGCGAACGTTACACCAGCACCGTGCTACCACAAAGGAGCTTGATAAAGTAGCTCGGAATATCAACACGTTCACCCCGAATCCCAGAGGAGGCCACGACATTCATGCCTACCTCCAAGACATTGACTTCCACCTCCAAAGACTGGACAATGTGACCAATGAGGACAGAGTCTACCTCATCAGGATCACATCTAGCCTGGAGGTCCGCAGCTTCTTGGATCGACAACCTAGTCGAATCAAAGCCAACGCCATGCTGCTACACGAAGCACTGACTCGGGAGTTTGCTGATCCTGAGTCAGAACAAGGTATCGCCGTCGCCTTCGATGTTAAACAGAGCAGACAAGAAGCTCCCCAAGCCTACTACAATCGCCTTCGTCGGGCATATTTTGGGTCCAGAAATGAGCCAGACATGGAAGAAGATGCGAACTTCAAGGCTCTCTTCCTTCGGAACCTCCACCCAACCATTAACCACTACCTGGGGCTCATGGCTTGTCCCCGCACCATGACAAGTCAACAACTGCGAGACCTGGCGATCAAGGCGTACCACAAACAAAGAGCAGCAGCTGAGAAGGCAACCAAGGCTCCGGCAGTGCTGAACCTTGGCACTACAGATCCCAACCTAGCGTTGGAAGGTGGCCACCCTCCTCATCAAACACCAATCCATGACCGAGGTTGGAGAGCAGCAAGCCACAGTGAGCGTTACCCTGGTGCGCCCCCACAGCAGTCAAAGACTCAGCCAGACTGGTGGGAGACACGGCGCTATCCTAACAAGGGTAAGCTAAGACCAATGGAGCCATGGAACAAGTGGAGAGACCGACAGGGAAACCAGTTTCCTAAGCCAAGCTCTCCCCCAAGTTCCCGACGGAATCCACCACAGAACTGGCAAGACAGAAGGAGAGGTTACGATCCAGACTCGAGGCCTGGACGAACCAAGGAAGAAGAGGAGTCTAATCTACTGCAGTTGCTGCGTGATTTCTTTACTCAGCATCCCCTCAAGGGTCAAGAGGACTTTCGGAAGAAAGATCCAAAATGACTAGGACGGAAGCACAAATCACGCAGGACCCCACAACCCTCACCTGAACCCACACCAGACACTGCCTACAAACTCCCTCAGAGGTCAGCCCCAAATGACACTCAACAGTCATCGGCCTTCCCTACCAGAGATATTGGAACAACTGAAGAAGTCCCACCTCAATTAGAAAGTGCTACTGACTCATGCCCAGTAAGAGCACCTGATGTTGCCGTCACCAACACAGAGCTTGATCAAGGGGATGAGCCCCCGCCGGTGCCCGGCAGCACTGTCCTGGTTGTGTGCCTTGACTCAGAGCACCAATCTGACTGTGGCGACGCCTCACCATTTCCTGGCCAGGCCCCTGTGCCACAGCTTCTGGGTGACCTGATGGAAAGGGGGGTAGCCAAGAAATTCTACCTCTCCATCACCCTGGAAGATGTTCTCACCCTCGAGGCCCTCATCGACACTGCAGCAGACATCACCCTCATGTCAGCCAGTCTCTTCTACCAGGTGCAGCACCTAGCCGCCCAGAAGAACAAAACCCTCCAGCCGAGGAAATGCTCTTTGGACGTGCAGGCATATTCACCAGTGGGCACCAGGATGGATCACATGATCCCCCTCGATTTGTCCATCGGCCCCATGAATGTAATACACCCTGTATACATTTCCCAACTTGAGTCCATTCCATTCCTCATTGGGAAAGATTTGCTGAACCGGTTCGAGCCATTGTTAGACTTCCAACGTCAGAAAATTTGGGCTCAAGTTAGAGAACCGCTGCCACTGTGGACACCTGACACAGCCACATGGGAATGTCAAACCCTGGCTGTCTCCTCGGACCTCACTCCACACCATGGAGAGAACGCAGCAGGAGATCAGTGTCTTGACACAAGAGACCCATACCAGCATCATGACTCCTTCCTGTGCAGGCAGGACCCTACCCTGGGATCCGTCTGCCCCAAGATCGGGAAATGCATGTGGCTCCAAGGCATGGAAGTCACAGATGTGGTCATGACCATGGAGGTAGAAGAGTCACCAGTGACAAAAGAGACTGTATGTCACGTGGAGCTTGCTGATGACCAGCACCTGACAATCCATGCCATAACTGCCCAGCCTGACGCAGTACAGTCACCCAGCTGCCACAGCTATTCTCAGGAGGGACCAGCAGCACCCAACATTGTGGACACGCCCACACCAATGGAACTGTCGCGACACCACTACTTTGAGGAAAATGTCTGTCAAGACATGATCACCATTTATGTAGATGGGTGCTCATTCAAACATCAGGGGACCCTGAAAGCTGGAGCTGGCATTCTGTGGCTCAATGACGACCCTGTCCCACCACAACAGCTCAAGCTTGGTCCTCACACGTCACAGTACGCAGAGCTGGCAGCAATCTTAATCACCCTGGACATGGCCTCCGAACGTGAAGTAAAGGACCTGCTGATCTGCAAAGACTTCAGCTATGCACGTCTCAACTTCATGTGCCATCTCCCTCACTGGACACGGAATGGCTTCAAGACATCAGGGAGCAAGCCAGTCAAACACCAAGACCTCCTGCACACGTGCAATGCTCTGATTACCGCACGAAACACGCAGATCTATTGGAAGAAGGTCAGCGGTCATTCCAGACTCCTAGGACTGGACAAGACATACAATGACCACACGGATGCACTCGCCAAAGCAGGACCACTGCACGGTGACTCGTGGGAGTTTTGCTCCCTCCCACCCACCCATGCTGTCCAGGTCGTCACCTGCAGCCACAGCCGAGCACCTACCTTGATGCCAGAGGCCTCACTGCTGAAACTTTCCCTTCAGGTCTCCAACTCTGACATCGTCTCCCTCCAGCCCACTGATGCTGTGCTCAGCAAGGTCTGCGATCATCTCTGCGACCTCTCTGCTAACTCGATCTCCACAACTGATCAGGCATCCCTTCCTGACCTCCATCACCTGATCATGGCTTTACCCTTTCTTCATCTTGCCGAGGGCGTACCTCTTGGTGTCCCTGATGCCCACACTTCACCACAGCTCGTGGTCCCTCAGGCACAAAGGGGGGTCATGCTACTGTACGCCCACGACGCACCCTGTGCAGGACACCGCAATGCCAAAACAACCTACGAGGCACTTAGTCAAGTAGCCTACTGGCCTAACATGCGACAGGATGTAACAGAATATGTGAAAGGATGTCTGGTCTGCTGCCAATTTCAACCAGCAAACCCAAACCACAAGGCACCTCTGCAGCGACGGGGTATCAATTTCCCATGGTCAGATCTACAGATTGACTGGGTAGGACCCCTGACGAGATCAGCTCGCGGAAACAAATACTTCCTCACAGTCACCTGTCAGTTCACTAAGTGGGTAGAATGCCTCCCGGCACCCAACGACACAGCCCAGACAACGGCATATCTGCTCACGAACCATGTGTTCTCCAGGTTTGGCCTCCCACTGAAAGTCAACTCAGACCGAGGCACCCACTTCACAGCCGAAGTGATGCAGGACATCTGGAAACTGTTGGGGATCAAAGCCCAGTTCCACATCAGCCACCATCCTATGGCATCCGGCCAAGTAGAACGGACCAACCGAACCGTCGTCGGTATGCTCAAGAAATATGTGGCATCCAATCAGAAAGATTGGGATGTGAAATTGCCTCTGGTGCTCATGGCAATCAGAGCCACACCCCACAAGTCCACAGGAGTGTCCCCCTTCGAACTGATGACGGGACGACAAATGACACTCCCTCTCCACCTGCTCTACCAACCTGGTGACAACAATCTCATCACAGCCTACACCACACAACAATATCTGGACAGCCTGCACCAGCATTTGAGAGCTTCCTTTGCATTCGCCCAACAAAACCTGCAAAGAACCGCAGAGGGCAGGAAAGCCTACTATGACCAGAAAACCTCACAAGATGAACTCCAAGTGGGAGACAAAATCTGGTACTATAGGTTTGTGCAACCAAACTCAGCACAAAGACTTTCCAGGAAGCTTCTACCACGCTGGTCAGGACCACATGAGATCGTGGACAAACTGTCACCTGTGGCCTACCGAATCCGAACCAACAAAGGCACCCAGGAAACATGCCTCAAGTGGGTTCATCGGAATCAAATGAAGAAACACCAAGCCCAGAGAAAGCCTGAAACACCCACCAACCAGTCTTCTCAAGACAAGCCAGCAACTTGGAATAAACCACATTCCAACCAAAAGAAAGACATCTTTTCAGTCTGAAATCTCCCCAAACTCCCAAGGAGAAAGACCAAAGAGAAAGGGGAGGAAAGATGGTCACAGATAGGGTAGATTAAGGTGGTGGGCCTGACTACTGATATCTGGGTGACCTTTTCAGTTTTTGCCGTACTTATCTGTTTCTTTCTTTTGATAGCTTTTCATTTTATTTTGGTTGTTGTTTTTGGTAAGGACCTGGGGTGGCTCACGCGTGCCCGGGAAATTACTGAAGAGGATCCGGTTTTGCAATTTTCTTTGTCCTGTTTGTTTCTTTGCAATTGTTCTCTGGCCGAGAATTGTTGCCCACTATTTCTTTCTCCTGTTTCCTTTTGCACCGGTGTGCAAAACATTCATAGTCTCGACTCACCCCCTCAATCCTAATCTGGTCTTTATTTTCTACCCCCTATTACTAGGATGATGCTGCCCCCGCTATTAGCATTACTCTGCCTAGGAGGCTGAGGCTCCAGTCTGACACGGCGTTCCCTGGACCTCCGCCTGGCACCGTCTTCCGGGGACAGCCCGGTCTCGTGATTACCAACTGTTGTACCCACACAGAAAGAGTATTCGTCTGACGACGTCAACCGAGCCCATTACCTGCACAAGAGACCCCAAACTAGTGGGACAGGTGTCAGATGGACTCAGGATGCCTGCATCATGCTGCCGCTGACACTACCCACAGGTTGGAGCAGTAACCCAACGACCGTGACCCAAGCTGAGTCCAATCGACGGCCCAAGAGGCTCCTGAGCACCCTGCTGGGAGCTGCAGCAGCCGTTGGCACCCTGTTCGACATAGGATTCACCACTCCTCGCGGTCCCAGAAGCCAGGCGCCAGCCCCTGCGCCTCCTCCCTGTCCATCCTGTCACTGTGCCACCCAGAGTGCCAAACAATGGGATGTCAACAATGCCTCGTTGCATGGTGGTGATCCTGTTTCAACTTCCGTCGCCTGAATGATGGCAATGCCATCATCAGCCGAAAGGGGGGATATGTAGGATCACACATGCACATATCACAGGGCCTAAATTCCAGGTGGCCTGAGACAAGGCCGAGCCTGGTACGAGAGGCACCAAAGGGGGGTTACACACACAAACACACACACACAGATAACCAGGGAGGCTAGCACTCCAACTTTTATTGCCCAAAGATTTAGGGACCTACAGACAAGCAGAGTGGACTTCACGGACAGGGGTCCCTCGACTTGGCACCCAACCCCCTCCACATACACTCTGCCTTACATTTCACTCACCCAACAGACAAACACCCTAAAGGAAGTTTCATTTAAGTTTGGCTTTTGTATACCCTGTATATTGATTTACTCACGACTACTAGTCTCAATATACAGATAGGTTATGTTTGTATGTGTCCTTAGACAATCTTAGTGTTTTGTGTGCCACCCTTATAACCATGTTCACGGAGTATCACCTATTTTACCCCTTTGCACTTGAACACATATAAATTTAAATAAATAGATAGGTATAGCTACCATTGTATATATGTTCTCATGGTATACCAGAAGAATCTGGAAAGTGAGTGTAACCAATGTGTCCTAACTTTTAGAGAGTCTGCTTTGTTAAAACCCCCCCTTCTCTTCCAACATTCCTTTGTGGTCCTTATCTGATCTTGGTGGACAGTCACCAAGTTTCTTTGTTTCTACCATGCTATGTTAAAAGAACTGAATTAAGGTGTATCTTATCCATTCTGGAGAAGATGAATTGGCACAAGCCACACCAAACAAAATATGTTGTTTCCAGATGTGCAACTTATATTGATATTACCACAAACTAACGGCCACGCCTATCTATGGATAAGATGTGCTGTTTGTAATAGGAATATTCGATGTAATATCCGCACAAAGTGTAACATCTGTTGAGGTGCAACCCAAAACCCCTGTATCCTATACTGATGTGAATCAGTCACATAGATACAATAATTAATTGTTTAATCAATTAATGCAGATGGTATGAGGTATGTACCTGTGAAGCTGGTATGGCATGTTTGGTATCAAACTGATTGTTAATCACCCCTGATTCCAAATCTGGTCAGTGATTACCATAAAAGTGGATGTATCAAAAGTTATAACAGCTTAATGAAAATCATCAGTAAAGGGAGAATCAGTCGGGCCATAAATCCCAAAAGGACTGATACAGACCCCCTTCCGAAAGCCCGCCAAATGGATGGCCAGCCATTGGGCCAGGAGTCGAATTCCTGGTCATCCCTATTCATGAACTTTAGACCATAAAAATCCTGGCACCTCAGAACAAAGGAGAGCAGAACAACCGCCAGCCAGAGCAGAACAACCGCCAGCCGGCGCAGAGAAAACCATCCGCCCGAAGGAGAACATCAGCCCGGGAGAAGAGAAACCCACAAGAAGCCCTCCGGTGAAGGCCCAGCTGAACAGAGAACAGCACCCAAGACAAAGCTTCACCAGGAGAGAGAATCTAAAGGGACTCCACTCCACTGCTCCAAACGCCGCGCCTTCCTGAGTGCCATCAGCTCAGCAGCTCTGCCATCAACTGCCAAGACCCCCCCCCCCCACTCTTCAACCAAGTAAACCAACTTCCTTTCATTCTAACAACTTAAGCTGTTCTGTTAACCTGCTATAAGACTTTAGGGTCGTGTTTCCACAAACTGTGCTTGCTTTGCAGAACAGTATTTCCCATTTAAGGTTACTCATTTAAATCCGGTCATTGCATTTTCATAATTACATTGTTTGTTTTATTCCGTTATTTCGTGTTTGTTGTTTGTGTTAGGTGTAATGTCTGTCTTATGTTAGTTGTAGTGTTAGTTAGGAATAAATGCATGTCTTTTACACAACTTCAGCCTCCGTCATTGAGTACTCACACTAAGTTCCTGCCTCTGTGCGATCTTGCTACACGCTCTGAACCTCAAACTCGCCTGAAACATCGCGAGACTCTCTCTCATCGGCCGTGAGGGGAGCTTCGCTACCAATCGTTTACATTACCTGGTGATGCAGCTCGCTGGACGAGCCTTCTAACCCAGGTTACTAAGCGATACTGGTAATTAGTGAATCCCATTTAAGTCTCACATTAACAGACTCACAGGGATACCGCAATTGAGTTTGGAGGAGCCGACCATTCGGCATAACAATTGATTAATAATCAGCATTAAATAATAATTAATTAAACTTTAATTAATTCAAACATATTGGTGGAGAATATTAAAATTTATTTGAGCTATTAATTCCTACATTTAATGGTGGAGAATGCGGGCACAAGGTTCAAACTTTTTGTGAGCACACAATTTAAACTTTTTATGACCGAACGTGCAGTTGAATAAGCGCTACTGTGAACAGGTTGCAAAGTTGAGGATTAATTGCACTCACGGCAGTCCGAAGGCATTTAAGCGGGATTATACGGGCTTATTATTTTTATTTCTATTATTAGTAGTTATTTTCTTTTGTTTTAATTTTCGGTTATTTTATTTTAGGTTTCATTCGTTTTAAACTGCAGTAAACTTAAACCCTATATCTGACGAGATTCTCAGGTATAGCGCGTTGTTTCCAGGACGATTCGGACGAGTTTCTCCGTTTCTATAAATCCTGGCAGAGATCTCTCTTTCTATTAGCGAACAGGAATTCTTGTTAAGAGGATCTAACCTGAATTCTGTTGCGTTTGTACTCCCTGAGATAAGACCGATAGCTTAGCTACCTATCAGGATCTTTCTCGTATGTGTGTGCCTGCTTTAGACAAAGCAAGTTTAACACCACTTTGCGCTGTGAGCCAAGTGTGTGTGTGTTATTTAGAATTTGGGAGTCTCCAGTGCTTGAGACCCGCTGTGGTTAAGCACCATTTGCGACGAGATATAGTGCACTCGCTATTTAGATCTGTCGCCGTAACGCGAGCGCTGTCTCGCTTCAGCAATTGTTTTAAGGGGTTTTAAACTGCGCAAGACGCAGAAGTTAGCCGCAAGCGGCGTGTGCATACTTTAAAAGTGTATGTCACTCATCTAGCGTCGGCAATCGCCTAGCAACCGTCTTGGTTACGAGTGCAGTCAGCGAACGCCACTCTAACCACTTAAAGGTCAGAGCCCTGAAGGCCTGCCTGACGCCATTTGTTTTTTTCTCCTGGGTCACCAGTGACCCCACCCCTTAGGCTCACGTACCTGGGACCCCCCCCCCCACAAAGGGAGCAACGTCCCATTGAGCCTCTAGTGGTCAGGCATTGAACTACCACTCCATTTCGAAATTGCGCCTCTAGTGGTCAGGCATTGGACTACCACTCCATTTCGAAATTGCGCCTCTA
>JAODKL010000060.1:65804-77462 GCA_026780765.1 Petrocephalus schoutedeni
CGCTGAAAATGCTGTGTGGCGGTACATCGTCCTACAACGCGCTGAAAATGCTGTGTGGCGGTACATCGTCCTACAACACGCTGAAAATGCTGTGTGGCGGTACATCGTCCTACAACGCGCTGAAAATGCTGTGTGGCGGTACATCGTCCTACAACGCGCTGAAAATGCTGTGTGGCGGTACGTCGTCCTACAACACGCTGAAAATGCTGTGTGACGGTACATCGTCCTACAACACGCTGAAAATACTGTGTGCAGCTTTAACTTTTCATTTGATAATTGCTTACTTGAAGCACTGGGAGATTTATGAACGTTCAATGAATTTATGAATTTAGGAACGTTCAATGGAAATCACATGACCGTAACAGTCTACAATGACCCATGACGTAAATCATTAACAAAGAAGAAATGCAGGCTAGGGTCTGACTGTCTGCCTCACATGTAACAAAGAAACATACTGAATCCTATATAAATATATATTTTGTAGGGTCAGGGTTATGGTCAGGTTTAGGATCTGTGACCTATGTAAAGCTGTGGCTTATTATAAATTATCATCTGTACAGGTAACTGAATTAATTTGAAATGATAAAGTAAGCACCTAGAATACATGTTTTGTCTTCATTTCTCCCAAAAATGGGATCAGGGTGTGAAAAAAAAAAAGAACGCTGGCTTGTACTTAACAGTTTGGTCTTTGGGCCAGAGGATAAACAGCTTTCTCGCACAAATAACACCCAACTATTTCAGAGCATCCGAGTGCCTTCGGAACAACATTTATTGAACATGATTAACAGCAAATGGAGTATTTTTGTGGACGCGTGCATGAGTGCAGTCGCTTGATCCTCACTGTCGCGGATAAAAAAGACATTAAAAACCGCAGAAAATGTCTGCCTTTTTATACTTGTAAAAAAAAATTCTTAGAAACCAACCAACACCCTCATTTGGGAGCAGAAATCTCCCAAAAACACACAAGGCTCACTGCATCGTCCTGCCAGGCTTTGTTCAGCCTTTCCGCTGGTGTCATGGCAACAGCGGAATGTTTGTCTATAGATCGGTAACGCGTCCCAGTCCAGCTTGAGGTTCCTCGCAGTCAAACTCCTTTGCACCGCAAACAAAGTGGCATTTTGGCTCCAGCCGTGTTTTTGGGGGCCCAGAGCCCCTTCAGAAATGCAACCAGATCCACAACCAACGAATCAGTCAACGTGGTAAGTTTCTCATGACAGCCAGCTTGAGACCGATTCGTGGGGACTCGTACACTTGAACTAATCTCTAAAATGCGGAGTGGCTGGAAGCCACAGCAGCTCCGCCGAGAGGACAGCCTAGCGTCTCGTCGCTACTTAATCAGGGATTTACCGTTTCAAAAGAGGGCTCGGGTGTGGGCCGACTTATAGGGGGAGACTGCCATGGCCCAGTGACACAGCCCATTATTCAAAGCTGTATGGTGCTGCTTCACCACAATGAAGAGGTTTGTGCTATTTACCTGAAGGCATGGGGTGGGGGGGGGATAAAAGGTGATCTGTCACGAGGGCCCGTGGTCACGCCTCCAGACAGAAAGTGATGGAGGTCCTTGTTCTCGCCAATGAGCCGTCCGTGGAGAAGACCGAGACTGATGACCTGTCTGCCCAAACAACGCTCATCAAAATTACCATCTCACCTCCAGGCCAGCCCGTCTCCGACCACCGGCACGAGCTGGTCGCATAGTGGGGCCCACTGGGGTCGTGACCTTCATTATACGGCGAGGCAGAGAAATACTGAACCGAAGCCGAGGCGTCCAATCGGACGGGCTACAATTTGGCTAACATGATTTATGTAGCGTCAAGGTCAAGGCCGACAACAGAAAGATGAGCGATAGCTTTTAGGTGAGACTTTTATATTCCACTTAAATAATTCAGATGTTTTTCCCAAACAGTCAACGAGGCTGTTTTACACTTTACCAATTAAGTCGTGATTAAACGCGCCCCCCCCCCCCCTCACTCTCCGGCAGTTGTCCCAGCCGATTCCTTACGTAGGAGGATCCGGATTGAAAACGGGCCAGGGAGCACCTTGGGGTCGACCAGCTGATCCCCTGAGACAGGATTGGCCGGCCCGCGCGGTGGAATCCCATGCCCCCTTTGAGGAGAACACCGGGCGCTCTGTGTGAGGATTTGGCCCGGCTGCCCGCCGTAGCTGCTTTCCATTACGGCGACAGACTTGGCACCCCCCGGCACCACGCCGTGTCCAGAGGCCAGATGTTGATGGCACAGTACCAGGTAAAGCCGGGGGCTGTTGGGTGGCGGTTACGGGGGGCGAGGGGGGGGGGTTATTTCAGCTATTTTATAATTGAGCTCTATGCCTCCCAAAGCCACAGCGCTAATTGCGTGGTTGTTGTAAATCGCTCATCTGAGGCCTAGCTCACCGCAGACTCCGTGCAGGATCTGTGCACGGGGGGGGGGGGTTAGGCTAGATCAGTTCTCTCCTGTCACACTCGGTGACACGAGGACGTGAGCTTTTCTCAGGAGGAGAAGAGATCTCCTATGTAGCGGCGACTGCCAATCCATGCATGGCCGCTCTGTGATCTTTACCCAGCTTCTCCATACCAAGGCACACTTAATATAAATAAATAAATGAGCTCCCTAATAAACTTAATTAAGACCAGCACAGCACTGGGAAACAAGTATACAAATAATGAAACGATTCAATAAACTTAGCGAATGGGAAAAGCGTAATAGGGTTATTAGTGGTACCAGCTTGCTGCTGTGGGCTGGGTACAGCGGATCCCCCGTTAAGCTGGGACTCCTCAGAAAGGGAGAAGGGACACTGCCCCAGCCGCCCAGGGCCATTCCCTAGGAGCGCAGAGGAACAGGCCTGTAAAAGGGCTCTTCCACATCGGGAAACTGAGGCTGATTCAGGCTGAGAGTTGTACTTGTGTGTCATCCCAGCAAGTAACTCCCACTAGTGGGTCTAGTGGACTGGAAGGAGAGGATTCATTGCCCAACTGGACCTGGAGACTTACTGACCTGGCAACATCTCCATGTTTGTGGTGCCTTAAGAGTTCCTCAAATGGGTGGAGAGACAGATTCTCTGATTGGTGGAACGGCAGTGAATCTGCCTGCAGAACGACAGGTGGGGGAGCCTTTTTACCTTCTCTTATGCATCTGGTACCCTTTCACCCAGAATCCTCTGCTGTTTCTTGTGGGGGGGGCCAAAGTAAGCCGTTCGTTCATGACTGCAGCCTCAAGGTCAGAGAGGTCACGGCACCGAGAGAGTCGGCATTAGCGAAAATCACGTATAAACAACCGAAATATCAATCTGACTACCGACGTAATCGTCTACCCTAAAAGCCGCGGTGCCGCTGGTATGGCCCGTACAGAGACTGATCAAACGCAGTGAGTGGGGGGCGCGACTCTCTTGGGGGGGTCCCCCCCGGCTCAGTCGCTCTCATCCGCTTGCTGCCCTGCGTTTGCCGGGAGTGTTTAAGGTCTGCGAGCGCCAGCAGGGGCCGTGCCTGCCAGCTGCCGCTCATTACCGCTCTTCCTCCTGATTGCTTCCGTGTGTTAATGTAGCGTAAGAGCGGCAGAGGGAGCATTAGCCTCAACCCCGGCGCACGGCTCCTCCAGGACCCTGCGGAGGACGGGCGCGGAGGAGAGTGAGAGAGGGGCGATTAAACGGGCCGGGCCTGATAGCATGCGTGATGTCACAGGGTGCCGCGACCGTGCCGATACATTTGCAGAAAGTCGATTTGCCAGACACGTCCCTCCAAAGAGATGAATAATTTCTGGGAAAGTAGTGTCAGATAATCCCTGTAACAACTGCAGTTAGGGGCCTTGCTTAACGGTCCAACACTGAAACCACTTTCCCAACACTGGGATTTGAACCAGCAACCATCTAACTGCAAGTACAGAGTCCTATTCGCCCGAGCCTCGCACCGCATCCCCGAGTGTGACGGTGAGGCTCAGTCGCCCCATGTGGCCCCTCTGTACCGCCTTTTCCCATCGTACAGGTCACTCCGTGGCCAGCGGCCATCTGCGGCCTTGCGAGCCGACGGGCTGAGAGCGGTGCCAGCCCCCTCGGCCGGCGCCGAGGCACGTTATCGCCCGGCGCTCTGCAGGAGCGCGTAACTCGATGCAGGCGGGCTCGGCGGTGAGCGCGCAGCACAGGGGCGACGGGGGCTGCATCACTGGCCGCGATTCGAACCAGATTTCACGATAATTTAAAGCTCGCCGGCCGGATTCCAGCAGTCTCCCCCTTAACGGGGGGAGCGGAGCGTGGCGATTTTAATCAGGACTGCGAGATGCGAGAAGAGCACCTGTTTGCTGCACAGGTGAACAGTTCAGCGTACGCGGTCAGACTCCAGCGGCCCACAAAGGCCCTCTCTGTTCATCCTGCCCCCTCATTGTCCCGATCCGTCCCCGTAGACCCCTCACTCTCAGACCAATGCTTTGCCGTCTTCGTTTGTGGCATTCTTCTGCACGGACGACTTAAACCCAGTGATTCTACGCATTTCCACACACTATT
The DNA here is from genome assembly GCA_026780765.1 of Petrocephalus schoutedeni. Classification (NCBI taxonomy): domain Eukaryota; kingdom Metazoa; phylum Chordata; class Actinopteri; order Osteoglossiformes; family Mormyridae; genus Petrocephalus; species Petrocephalus schoutedeni. Next base: position 70,293 of record JAODKL010000060.1, read on the forward strand.
TATAGCTTTCCTAGGTCCTGTAGATTCTGCTGTCCTGGGTAACGAAATGGTTCTGAATCTGCCCCATTGAATTTTCAGAGGATTCATCCACGGTTGTTAATCGAAGGCAGGGGCATAGCTAGGAATTCTGGGCTCATCGATGAAATGTCACCTTGTCCCCACACCTAAGTTTATGTATAATTGTGCATATTGAAGAGCTCCTGTAAAGTGCTGGTCCTCCCAAATCTGCCAGAGGGTCAGCAAAGTGCCAACCAAGGACGGGCTACTTAGGTCTGAGCAGAAGCATCTCTGTGTTCGAGGGAAACATGTTTAAAACTGTTTAACTGCGATGTTAAAGGCGCACTCCAGACTCGGATCTCTGGCATGCTGGAATCCCCGGTGACTTGGGCAGGTTAGCAGTGAATATATGCCCCCCCCCCATCCCACCCGAGTCTTGACTCCCAGCTGAGAAACATCTAGTCTTTGAGGTTGGAGACTTTGAAGGGTTGCGAGTCTCTGTTAAATATATCTAGCATTTCAGCCAAGGTCCTGAGAATATAGAGAGACTGGGGGCGCTATATCAGAGGAAGGACTCCCAAAATCCACACAACAGAATTAGCAGAGGATTGGAGCATCTCATTAACAAACCTGCATCTAACGTGTAACCATCAAAGTCAAATTTGGGTCATTCCTTGTAATTGATAGGAGGTCGCCAGCAAATTAAAACCCGCCGCACCTCAAGCGGCCTTAAGTGAATGATAAATCTATCACACAAAGAAGGAGCTGTCCTCCTCAGCTGATAATTATTTAGGCCGCGATGATTTAGGCTGGATTTGGGTTGATTATTGTCATTAGCATTGTGTGTTCTGGCTGGCTGCGTAATTAAGAGTGCTGGGGGAAAAGGACAGATGAGATTTCCAAATGAGCAGATCATCTCTGGGTTTTGGAAACCCTTGCGAAAACAGCAGGCTAACAGCTGAGCTGGGAACAATTATTCTAATGATCTGACAAATGCAGATGCGGTAAATTAGATTTTACCCGCAGCTGGTTACTACCAGAGGTGCCCTCGCCCGCTCAGGCCTTCCACAATGGGGTAAAGCTTACACGTCGTTTTCCAAGGCTCCCTAAGACCCGCCGTCGTATGAAGGAGGCAGGAGTGCGAGGTCACTGCCCTCCTGGTCCTGTCCCGTCGGTTTCATTCCCCCAGGAAAATTAAAATTAAATTTAAGGCCTTGAATATCAAATAACACCGGACCAGGTATTCAGTGTTCCTGATTGGCTGGGAGCTGGGAGGCGGCAGAAACGTGGACTGTCCGTTGTTCCTTGAGGACTGGGTTAGGAAACACTGATCTAACATGCTGCAATCCATATTGGGAAAGCAGGTTTCCGTAGAGGTAAGGGTGCCGACGGTTGACCGGGGGGGGGAAGGTGTACAAAAAACTATAGATTAGTTTAGAAAAGCATCTCCGACTGAGGCGAGAGGCTGAGTCAGGTGGGCCCGTGGGCGGGGCCTTCCTCTCCCCTTTCCAGGAAGGCTCTTTAAAGCCTAGTAGCGCTGATCACAGGCCATTGATTGTCCTTCCATCCCTGTTTGGGTGACAGAGTGAATGTCGCAGCCCCCTCAACGCACAGGGCCAGTGGGTAATTTCCAAAGTGGCCATGCTTACCCAGAGGCCAGGCAGGTCCATGCAGTAGGAATACCGTAGTTCCCAAGAAACACTGGCCGGGTCCCGGAGAGGTACGCACACACGGACATGTAAGTGTGGAAATGTTTCCCCCGCACTCCCGGAAATGACCAAGAGCGGGATCTGCCTCCTTCAGTCTCCCGGTGTCCTTCTGCCCCCCCAAGCGGCCCTCAGCTTAACCCCCAGCCATCCTCACTTTTTACTCCATACTGTTTCACATCACTGTGGCATCTGTGTTTTTTATTTCTTTTTTTGCTAAGTGACACACGAATCAAATCCATAAATCTCATATATCATCATCATCATCATAACTGTAATATGAAAAATATTCAGACAGGAATTTACAAGTAGCAGGAAAGTTCTGCTGGGTCAGGGGGCAATAGAAGCATCTCTTTCTGACCCCCAGCCCCACCCCCTCATTTTTTTAAACATTTTCCCACAGTTTCCCTTTTTGAGACAGTTTGTCAGTGAAGGTAGTTTGGTTAGGGAGGTGTCTGAACGCTTGGCACTGGCATTCTTAAATAAACTCAGGAGTCCCTGAGTGTTATTACGGATTAAACAATGATCTGTATGAGGTTCATCCGGAGGACTTTAGGTTTAAGGCTCTCCTGGTGCGGCAGGTTGCCGGGAGCCGCGGTGGCCTGCTGACGTGACGGGTGTGGGCTGGACGTCCTGCTGGATGTCCTGTGTCCTACAGACCAACCCCCCCGTCTGTGTAGCCCTTGGAGATGGAGCCCCAGAAACATCTCACTGTGGCCGCATTTCCCACCGGGTCTCAGAGCCCAGCGGCTTGACATGGCTTCCACCATCAGCAGCAGAAGGGCTTTAAAATGGAAACAGAAATGGCCGTCCTTGCCAAGAATATTGCACATGTCTGGAAACTTTTTTTTTTTTATAACAAAAACAGCTTTTTGTAGATTTTGTGGCAATAAAAGCTTCTGTTTAGTTTTCTGTTTATGACAATGGACAATGCATTGTTATTTAATACAAGCTTTTAACCTTTCCGTTATATTGTATACATGAGACATATTTGTACGTTTCGCTATAGTTTGAAGTAACTTTTCTATGTGGTACTTTTGCAGAGAAGCAAACATTTACCATCCCGGAAATCTGCAGGAATATTTTAAGCTTTTGGTTATTTTACATTATTTGCATGAGCAATTTTGAATATTTGCTGTTTATTGTGCAACAATTTCCATACTGTCTCTGCAGCAATTCCTCAGCATTATTGCAGCTTTTCTGCACTAAGTTGCATTTTATATTGCCCTGGAATTTGTCTCCGATTATGCAGATACCCTGAGGAACTGCTGCCTGGTCATGTGGACAGCCCCTGGTCACATGACCCTCTTCTCAGCATTCATTGGCCCACTGTCGATTGCATACAGAACACTGAACAATTTACACTTCCACAATAGGTATGCCTTAATTTTCACTTACATGACTATTATAATCATAATTATAGCAATGCCTGGACAGTTTCAGTGCCTTGGCTTATAATAGAATATATTATGGCATTCAGCGTGGTTAAGAATGATACTCCTGATCTTTGACAAATGCACAGCTTTGCGATGATCTGGTACGTTTTTATCAAAGCCGTACAAAGTAGGCCCAATCCGCAGCTACCCTCCAACATCTGTATTCCCATCTGGCAGTGTAATTAACTGCCGGTTTAATGTCTTTTCCCGATTTGAATAAGAGCTCCTTCTATGTTTGGTAACCATGTGATCAGCCCGTTTTATGAACTGATCATTAGATGTGTAAAGCGGCTGATAATTTTCTCCTTTCTGTCATGTTTTATATATGATATGGGATTTTCTGGCCTAATGGACACATTTCACTTATACCCGGATGTTCCCCTCTTCCACATTCACGGTAAGCCGGGCCTTTGTGGAACATTATTCAGGTTTCCTTTTGTACTCAGGAAGCCTGGACGGGTCTGTAAGAATGTCTTCCTGTGTAAGAGAACCCTAATTACTCACCTGAATACATTTTAATCACATGAATGTATAGTACAGTCTATCTCAAATATTACAGCTTCTTACTAGTTGAGAAAATCAGCACCCACTAATAATTTCCTGATGCTTACGTGTAATTTAGCAAAAGTATTTCTATAAAGTATTAGACTTCCAGCTCCGCTTCTCAGGCTTAATCTCGCCGTGAGAATTCCTACATCTATGAGGATCATTGAACAGGTTAATGTTACACCCTTAGCATAAAATCATCTCCGTAAATGGCCAGCAAATTGGGCAAAAGAATCGATGCGGCTCTTTACCAAGCAGAAGACAATATTTTTTTAAGGCGGGGAAAAACCCTCCAAATTGCCGCCACATTGCTCGTCCCGCGACTGCAGAAGTGAGCAAATCCTTACAGCCCTGGCTGGTTCCGATTGTCTGCCCGGCTCTCACACCTGACACCAATTATGATGCCAAAAGGTCGGTTTCATCTTCTGCGGGGAAGCTTTTTGAATCCATTTGGCTATAGACAATGTTGTCTTTGTATGCCATTGTTTTTATGTAAGCTTCATTCCTCGAGCTTCATTTTAATACCTAGTTTTGTGTTTTTTTTTTTTTATCATTGGCTTCTATGAGAAAATCGAGCCTGGAATTGACCGATATTTTCGTTGGAACTGACAAATTGTCGTATTTCAGTAGGTGATTTCTGGGCGGTTTTTGAAGAAAATGCCAACAAGGTAGGCAAAGCAGTACAAAGTGCCCTTTATTTTCATTATTTAAATGCAGCATTCCTGGGCAGAGAAAAGACAAGTTGAATCAGAAGCATTTGGGCCAGTTTTTACACTATCCTTCAGTCACTGTGCTTACCATCCAGGCCCAGTTATATATATATATATATATTATTTGTTTATGTGTTAAACCCCGTGTGGACGAAGCCCCCTAACTCTGATCCGTCTGCTGTCTCTCAGTGTCCCGCGTACACGCGGTATCTTGACTCTGATCCCCGACCTTCCACATGACGCCAGGCCTTCCGAGCAGGAGATGGTAGATCTTCCTCCCAGGTCTGGAATAGCTGAAAGCAGCAGGAAGTGGATGATGGGATGAATTGGGAGACTGACAGATCGGAGGGACGGACGAGAGGGGAGGCCACGCCCACCTTGCAAACGAGCAGGAGGATTTACCAATCAGGGCAGGGGAACCGGAATCTAACAGGGGTGATTTGACAACAGACGACTTGCAGGAAGGTGACGTGTGCGATGGCCATATGCGGCCAGGAGACGCTCTCAAAGGACTAGAACCTGCCAAACGAGGGAGACGTCAACACGTCCATTATTCATCACCAAACATGCAGAAATCAGTGATAAACATGCCAAGAAAAATATCATTGAGCATAGCCAGTATGCTTTTCATATTACCAAACGCTGTGTCTGCTGCATTCCATAGTCTTTCCAACATATATAACACGTATTAATAAAACATGTAATTCATTTCAACATCCATCCATCCATCCATCCATCCATCCATCCATCCATCCAATTATCTTCTAATTGCTTGTCCTGGACTTGGGGCCAATTCCAGGCAGCACAGGGTACAAGGCAGAGGTACCTGGACGAGATGCCAGTCCATTACAGGACACACACACACACACACACACACACACACACACACACACACACACACACACACACACACACACACACACACACACATATGTGTGTACTTGGGGACTGTCCATTCTTTTCTAAGGGAAAACCCGAATCCCAACCATGACACCCTTAACCCCTACCCAGCCCTAACCTTAACCATAAGTAACCGGCCCAAATACAAGGCTTTTGGCATTTTAACTTTTTCGGTTACATTCACAGATTTTTTCTAAAATTGAAGTTATCCAAACATGTCCGCAAAAGTAAGGAAGATTCAGGTTGTACCGCCCTCTGGGGACATCATGCAAACCCACACACACAGACAAGCTACTGGAAAATTAGGGAGATCCTACTGTATGTGACAGGGAGAGTATGTGGACAGCACATACATAGAGTGTTGGCAGCCGTTATAGTTAAAAATACATTTTAAAAGACTGATTAAATCTGTGAACATTTGGCTTTGAATCCAATTAACACTGCATAATAATTATGAATGGAATTCATTTAAATATCTATATTTAAATTAAAATATCTATATACTGTGTATACATGCTTATAAAAAAAATCCATTATCTCTGGTGTTCATTTCCATTGGTTACAGACATCGTTCAAATATTATTGGCAGTGATTGCTTTTAAAGGCATGTAGCGGTGTGTGTGGCTCTCGCGCGGTGTGTGGCTCTCGCGCGGTGTGTGTGGCTCTCGCGCGGTGTGTGTGGCTCTCGCGCGGTGTGTGTGGCTCTCGCGCGGTATCACGCGCAATCGGAGCCTCCTCCTCCATTGGCTGCTGTCACCACCGGCGCTTTGCGCGCAATCAGAGCCTAGATGGGAGGAGGGTAATTAGCACCAGGGTGCGTGACTAGTCGATCAATCCTAAGCGGCCCGACACCATCACGTTATGGATGGGGTTACGGAGCCAAGGAGAGTTCGGGCCAACTGTGATTCCTTCCCCATATGGAGGACGCAACAGGCAGCTCTGACTTATATTCAAGCCCCCACCTCCACACCTGCATTAGTCGTCAGGCTCCCGGAACAGCAGGCGCCTTCTGTAAGGCCCCTCTGCCACTGGAGTGCCACTGGAGTGCCCCTGTAGTGCCACTGGAGTGCCACTGGAGTGCCGCTGGAGTGCCCCTGGAGTGCCGCTGGAGTGCCCCTGGAGTGCCCCTGTAGTGCCCCTGTAGTGCCCCTGTAGTGCCACTGGAGTGCCACTGGAGTGCCCCTGTAGTGCCACTGGAGTGCCCCTGGAGTGCCCCTGGAGTGCCCCTGTAGTGCCCCTGTAGTGCCACTGGAGTGCCCCTGTAGTGCCACTGGAGTGCCACTGGAGTGCCCCTGTAGTGCCACTGGAGTGCCGCGCAGTGCGGCGGTATGCCGGCGAGCTTCAGGCCGGGGACCCTAACCCTAACCCATTCACCTCCGCTTCTCACTCAGCCAACATATCCATCCTGTGTCTTCATGGCCAGTCGTCTAGTGAGTGGGACCAAAACGTGTACGATGCCGCGTGAGAGCTACGGGGGTCTGACGGCCACTGCTACGTGCCTTTAAAAGCAATCACTACATATTTACATACATACATACATTAATACATACATACTTACATACACCTAAGTCCTTTGACATTCCTCTGTTTTGACATTGCCTTTCAGGTTTTTTTGTCACGTGAACACTGGGAAATAGTTAAGCCACAGTTACAGGTGAGGGGAGAGGGCGTGGGGGGGTTAGGGTTAGGGTTAGGGTTGGGGGGGGTGCCAGTGTTTGTGCCGTGCCCAGTAGGGTAAGGCGAGCGAGTTATCATGTGCTGTGACATATGACTGTGTAGCGTGTTTGTGCCGTGCCCGGTAGGGTAAGGCGAGCGAGTTATCATGTGCTGTGACATATGACTGTGTAGCGTGTTTGTGCCGTGCCCGGTAGGGTA
>JAODKL010000060.1:85800-98778 GCA_026780765.1 Petrocephalus schoutedeni
AATGCATAATGAATGCATTATGAGAGCAGTTCATGTAAAGTATTACCCAACGTTGTATTAGCGCTCTGATGCTTGCCGACTCAATAATGAAAATTCTCAGACATCAGATGTTAAAACATGAATGATGGTTTTTGCACAAAGCAGCCATATTATAAATATTCTTAGAAATGTATTGAAAGGGCGAGGCTACCTACCTTATTATAGCTGCCTTGTCTTTACAGAATGCAGCAGTGCAGATACATACTGATAGCTGATTTATGCCTGCGCTTAGCATTTAGATTGTGGTTTGAGGCTCCTGTTAAAGGGCCCTGTGCACAAACACGCGAATGTGCTTCTCCTTTGATCAGTATGGAGTCGACCGTCCAGATCATCAAATGAGTCAAACATAGCTTGTCACTTGGCACGTTTGTGGCAGCCTGATGTGTGAGACATAGACGCCAGAGCACATAATCACCATACGTAGATGAAAAGGATATCTGATGTAGATAGAGAACCCAAGGGTGTGGCTTCAGCTTTCTGGATCAAGGTCGCTGTCATGACAGGAGATGGCTTTGGCAAATTGCACTTGGATGAAGTAAACTGTTTTTCTTTTTTTTGGAATTGTGCACCCTTGCCAGAGATCTGGCGTTATCTTGATAAAGCCTGAGAGAAATTACCGCGGAAGATAACGTAACGTAATCTTTTCCGTGAATTAATATGATCCGGTTCCACTCTGCCACTTCAACACCAGTCCTGTATATAAATGACAGTATTTCACAAAGTCTCGTTTGTATTCAAATGACAGTTACCGGTCCATTGCGCAAAAACTGAAAAATAAAATCTGATGGAACGTGTTACCTCTGTTAGTCCATATGGTACCTGTATATTCGCAATGTTTTGCTGTAGATTGCACAGCTGATGGTTTTTGGTTGTTTTTTAATATCATTTATTTAGCAGATACTATTTGACCAAAGTGACGTGCCATTAAAGATCCGCACAGCAGTACTTCTCAACCCGGCCCGGTACTCACACAGTCTGTGTTTTTGCTCCGTCCCGGTTGGTGGCCTCCTGTGGTTCAGATTGAGATACACTGCCCTACAGTAATTCAGAGTCAAGGGCCTTGCTCAAGTGCCTAATGGTAATATGATTACTCTTATAGGATTGGAGCTCACTACCATCCAGACATGGATCCCTATGCTGCTGAGATACAAATGACCCATGTCTGCGTATTGATTAGTATCTAAGTAGAGATACAGAAGCCGGGCCTGTGACTGCTCTACACAGACCTGCAAAGCATTGCTTTGTGACGCCTAGTGCATTCCTGTCTTTTGTGGACGTGTCTGGTCTTCAACCGCGGCTCATGACAAGGCATCAATCAAACCAAGTCATCTACAGACTCACCTCCTTCAGCGAACTGCAGATACTGTGCGATCTGCCAGAGATGGACGTACAAGCAGAACATTTGTCAATCGCTATTTCATCGTGGCCCTCAAAGTTAATTTTCGCTGGCTTACTGAATATCGTTATACACCCGGTAGCGACGTGAACATCAAACATCCCATAATAGTCCCTTTCACTTATCCGCTACACCGCAGGTGACAGCCGGTCTCTCTACACCAGCTTCATGCATAATGTTCACAGTCAAAGAGGTTTTACTGGATGATAAGACGTAACAAATGAAACCCTCATATTAACAAAAAAAATAAAAACAAGGAACTTGAAGGAATGCTGCATCCAATTGTAAGAGGATTAAACAGGAAACTTATTCCAGGACCCTGACAGGGTGGCGGGCTCATACACTTAATTGTCATTATTTCATCCTGAGCTGTCACACAAGGAATCCTTTATGTGTGACCCCAAGAAAAGTCAAGTGGGAGACTTAATAGCCTCAATGTAACACCGAGACGTTTTCAACTTTAGCTCTCTTTAGTGGGAGATTCCTTCGTTGGATTTCACGGTCACTGGAAAAGATCTGCATAACATGAATGTGTTGAACAGCGTTTAGCGTTTATGCATGTGGATGTTATGCTATTAAACACATGCGATAAACGGGATGCTTCTAGAAGGCATTTGAATGGTAATATATCGATTAATTGGTGTTTTGTTGCTTTGTTTATATGCTGAGTAGCTTGAGAGCTGTTGTAGATTGCAATATGATGACTGTTTACTGAGTGAACGTTTATATTGCCTGTTCACGGTGTTTGCTGTTTTACGCCATGTTTCACTCATAGCTGTGTAATTAGCACGTCGAAAGGCCTCCGTTGTTTTGCAATGTGTAACAAAATGTTGCATCCAAATCATTTGAAACTGGTATTTATGTTTTTAGACGTATTATTTTAAGGCAAAACTGAATCATCTGTATGTATTCCAGTAAGAATGTGATTGAATAACCAAATAGTGACACATTTCCAAGGAAAGGGGATTTTATTTCCATGCCCAATAAATGCTTTTCTTATGCTCTATGACGGAATCAGGAAAGCCAAAAATCGTAAATTTTAACTTGCTCATTTGGGTTTCCTCTGAGATGGAGAAAATGTAGACTGTCCTGCAAAACAGAACGCAGGGTTGCATCGGGACGGGAGCGAGCGTTGCTGTGTGTGCTGCCGGCACAGGTGACCTCCTTTCCCTCTCGTCCGTGTTCACAGGCGACGGATGCAAGGGGCTGGCCTGCCTGGAAGGGAGCTCCTGAAGGAGCCGTGTCATGTGACGCGTCCCGCCCCGTGCCAGCCCCTTTGGAACGAGGCGCCGCCAGACCCCCCTTTTATGAGAAATATCCTTGGCGCCTTTGTCTCGTGACGCCACTTTATTACAAATTGCTTTTTTATTTCGATGCACATGGAGCAAAATAAACCTCTGTTCCCAGGCGCAGGGAATAAACCACCAGTGCAGATTTAGGAGTTGCCTTCCATTACTTTGTGTTTAAGAACTTTGAGGGACTTTGCTTAACAAGAGCTGAAGGAGCAGATGGCACTTTCGTCACCTGAGGGCAGCGTGCGTGTGGGTTCAGCGGGGACACGGAACGACGTGACTCGCATCCCCGTCCTCGCTGGGCACAATTAGCTTTATAAAAGCTACGTGTAAGTGGACAATAAACGCTAAATACAGAATAAGTGGCACATTAATTCATATGGAAATGGCTGTTTTATTTAATAAATGGACGGTACATTAATAGGGCTTGATTTATGCCGCTGTTTACATTGGTTTTAACTGATTTCATTAGCATATCATACACTGCAATATTAATACTACGTATAAAGAATCTCATGAACAAGCCGCTGCACTTAAATTAACTTTTAATTTATTATGGAATAGGGCGCCGTAAGCAAAGGGTTTCTGGGCGGATCATGAATTATAAAAGTCTGGAAAGGAAGGGAATACTGGCCAATTTTTAGGCTGTCGTCGAAGGCGGTGCAACGATGCTTGTCGAAACTAACCGATTCTGGATCTGGAGATGAGTCAGGCATTTGGCATGGAGGTATGACAACATGCGTGTGAATGCAGAAGGTCACACACGGGACGTCACATGACTGCCACGTGTCGCATTTATTGGCTGCTTAGTTTGAGTACAACAATTGTCATACGTTACTGTGCCGAGCAGGGGCGTCCTCCAAATGCAGTTAGCATCTAACCAGGCGCAAATGAATCATATGCAAATACAATCAATTATAAATAAATTATGAATATTATATATACAGATACGGGAAAAAGTCCACTTTATAGTTTTAAAAAATCTGCATTTTTAAATTCTGGTATGATCCTACGCTGAGCGGCTGGCTGCTTCCTGGTCCAACATTTCTACGGCAGGAGACATTGGGAACCATCAGAAACCAGCCAGGTAGAGGGAGGAAGCAACTTTCTAATGCCAGAGGTGGCCATTAACTTATCAGACAGTTTGTCATAAATAGGAGGATGACCTCAAGTGACCTTCAAAAGGAACGGGAAACATTAAGTGGTGTGAAGTGCACTACTAGGACAGTTCATATTAGACTCCTAGAAGCAGGACTGAAGACCCATAAAGCAAGGAAGAAGCCCTTCATTAATGAGAAACAGAGAAGAACCAGGCTGCAGTTTGCAAAAGATATACATTATTCACAGACACACACCCAGAAATAAGTGAAACAAAGGATTTTGCTCGTAATTTTTTCCAGGACTGTATATTTCATATATAATATAGTCCAGAGTATAAGGTGTAGACAGGAAGTACGCAGTAAATGATGGTGGTTAGAAATATGACACAAGATCATGCAAACTGTGAGCTAATAAATATGAATATGAAATTGCCAGGTATTTTCTCCCCTCAGTCGATACCACAGCATGTCCGATTTAGGAGGAATAGGGAGGCCATCATTCCAGCCAAGATGGCACGTCGGCCATCTTCAGAGCCCACAGACACCCTGCTTTTCCAGTACTAACTGGAAGGTCGACGGCGCCGTGAGCTTATCTCCCAGATGACGATAACTGTCAGGGAATAAAAAGAACTCTGAGAACATTCCAGAATTCTCAGAATTCTATGCGGCCCTTGGCTTCTCTGTGTTATCGTTTGATATAGTGTGACGATCAATCATTTACACCGTTAAGCTGACCTCTTATCTCTATCCCTGGTATCTTAATAGGTTCCTTAATTAAATGAAGGGGAGTTTTGGGCTTCCTATCTATAATCAATCTTCTATTCTTTGTTAATATCAGATGTGGAAAAAAAAAGATGGCAGGGTGCTAGAAGTTAGCGATGAGATTTATGGTGTGGAAGCAATCTTCTTTCTGAAACTAGAATTTTGAGATCATATATGTGCTAATAAATGAATTTGACGCGTCAAAAGTGATAGCCGTCGTCCTCCAGAAGCAGCTATGCTTGTGATGAGGCCACCTTCTGGCCACGCCCACAATTCCTCTGTCATGGCTCCCCCCCCACTGTTATTGTAAACGCATTTGCAGATACAATGAATCTGGCGTCTCAGCTGGTTATATGCCGTCCTTCACAGAGATATGCACAGTTAAGGCTGCTGTCCCACACATAGGGTGGAGGGCTGGCTCTGAAGCTGGGCATTTCTGCCAGCCGCTGGAAGGTTGCTGGTCTGAATCCCGTGAACGCCTGGAGTGATTCTGCCCCATCGAGCCCTTGGGCGAGGCCCTTAACCCTTTTCCCGTGATAATTTCCCCATGTGAAATTTGCCTACCGTTTAATGATGCTCTGGGGTTATATTGACCCCAAACACGGGATAGGGGTTAATGATGCTCTGGGGTTATATTGACCCCAAACACGGGATAGGGGTTAACTTGCATTTGCTTAGTCCTGGGTGTGACATTAACCTACACCCGGCCCTGCAAGTAGGTCCTCCAACTTTAGGGAGCATTTGGGGGTTGGTGGCAGGAGTGGCTCTCCACTTCAGTCTGTTCAACTCCATCTGAACATGACTGCACTCCGATTCCCATCCCTGAGGCGGTATGCACTGTCTCAGCCCCTGTCTCCTTGCCTGCCTTCCTAACATGGCACATTCACATAACTGCATAGTTTGGACACTATAGAGGCGTCACTTCAAGCGTTTTTGTGTGCATTTTAGGACCCTGTGATCAGAAGGTGGCTGGTTCAAATCCCTGAGTCGGCAGAGTGATGTCAGCAGTGGGCCCTTGAGTAAGGCTCATTACGACTACTGCTCCAGGGACTGTCTGACTCGGCTTTCAGTCATGTGATGCTTTGGATAAAAACGTTTTTGTCAAATAAATAGTAACTGCATGCTTCAGGACTGTTGGAGGAAACCCATCGAACACGCGGAGAACATGCTATCTACACACACACACACAGACCCACAGAAACACGCACACGTGCCACCCCGTCAATAAAGAACTGTTAGATACCTGCTGGGAAATGCAACGGCGAGACGGACAGCAAAAAATATCAACACTTCGAAAAAGTCTGAACGCTAGCTGTAGATGAACAGCATGAAACAACGAGAGGAAACGTCTTATGGACGTCGCTTAGATTTCAGATGAAGGAAATTAGCAGATGCTGGGAGCTGATGCCTCCACGCTGTGTATAAAAAAACCTTCCCAGATCACAGATGGCAGTGTATAGTACACACAAAACACTGCTCTGCTTTTAATGAGTGTTTTAGATTTATATTATTCAGGTCATCCACAATGCAGGGCTGTACAGAGTTTGTTTGCAGGCTGGTGTTAACACAAGGTCATTCAGAGACCCCCACAGATGAAGCCCTTGATAGGGACACCTAACCTGTCCAAAGTGTAACAATACAGACAGAATTTAATTTCTGCAGGTCTCTCATGTTCCTCCAGGTTACTTTTTATGTGATCTAAATATTCATCTCTTGCATTTACTAATGTAGCAGCTTCTCCTCCATTTCTTCTCATAATTTGGCAAGAACTCAGCAATGGAAGGGGTTTTATAAATAAAGGATGGTGAGTTACACAATCGCATTCCGGACTGAGGTTTTAGCAGAAGGAAGCCAGCCACTTATGTTCCCCTCGGGCCCATGATCGCATATATAAGGGAGGATTTTAAATCTTCTCCACTGGACTCCACTGGCTGAGGTTCTAGACCCTCCCTGGTGACTGAAGATGCGAGTGATATTGACCTTGGTGGTGTCATCTGGGCATACCTGAATGGAAGATACTTAGTTTCTATGTAATGTATATCTTAGGTGAAGGCTGGATCTTTACAGTGGCAGTTTCTGCACATGGTTATATAAAGAATCTTCAAGCCTCCTTGACATTTCAGAAGTCAGGATGTACAGATGTCCGACGTGAGAAAAAAGGACACAGCCCTGCTACAGTTTACATTAAGGTACCCCCTATTGGTACAAAATGTTCCTCAGAAACCTTAAATTAGCCTCGAAGGTAAATTCACCTACAGCTAGGGGAAAATTAGTAGACCCTTGAGAATACAGCCCCAGTGGCAAGTAATTGTACCCTCAAAGGTATAAATTGGTATTTTTGTCTGACAGTGTGCAGCCAGGGAATTAACTGGGAATGATGTAATTCAGGTGAAGAACTTTAAAACTGGCAAGCAGATCACACCTCTTAAGAGTCATCTGAAAAAAAAAGCTCCATAGAATCAATTTCGTCTGAATGATAGTACAAGGAAATAATGCAGTTCCCTCTGCAACATTTTAATGGAGGCTGATCAATAACTCTAGGGAGAACTGATGTTATGTAACAAGAAGGATTGTGGGGTGCAAGGAGATGTTCTAACAGGAAATGATGTCATGCACTGAGCAGAAGATCGCAGTTTGGATCGCGTGCGTTCTGGAAACCGTGCTTCCAGTGCCTCTGTAGGAAAACAGACACTCCGCTGTTGTTTTGACAACTGACTGGCCATATGGACTCGCAGGTTTCGGGTGACGTGTCACAAACTGCACGTGGCAAACTGTCGATTGTTCAGCGGGGACAAATGGTGGGGAAAAGCGGGGTGCGGCATTGTCGGCCCAAACAGAAGGTCATTCGCGGCCTGTCCCGGGGCGCTCTCACTGAGGCTGATTGCTAAAAGTTACAACAGGGGGTGGATGGCAGTGTTTGCAAGTCATGCAAAAATAAAATAAACAGCTGCTACATTCGAGACGGATGCACAGGATGAAACAAAAGCAGCCGTTCCATTAGACAGGCTGATCACAGTATTTACTTATTTTGCTTTGATTAAAACATTTATGACACTTTCACAACCTAAACAAGCAACATTTATCTAGTAGAAGCTTCCTGAGACAAAATACCCCCCAAAAAATCGTCAAATGGTCGAATCTGATGCAAATGAATTTCATCACATGCTAAAACAGTTTCTTTTAAGCTTGTTTGTGACCTTTGGGGATGCATTATTCAAATAAACGGGGAACAAACATGCAAATTTCTGAGGCCGGTCTATTAGAAGGGTGGCGGTCAGACTCGGCCCTGGCGTGCGCGACGAGCCGTCGGCCAGACAAACGCCGGGAAAAGCCTCACAACCACCGCCAAGTGTAAATATGGAGTAGGGGCACATTTTACACGAGGGGGTTGGGTGTTAAGGCACTTACGTTCAGAGGGATGCCTGCTAATAGAGAAGAGGGTGGGAATGGGGGACAGGGACGTGAGCGTAGATAATGTGTCCAGAGGGAGAGAGAGGAGCCGCATGCATTATAGAGGAGCCTTTCGCTGATCTATGATTAACTCAGAGCTACGCAAAGCAGGAAGAAATTCTTCTTTTTTTGTTAATGAGGAGGAATCATTTTTTCCCTTCTTAATAACCAGGGGGTGGCATTGTACCCCCACCCCCCCAGTGTGGGCCCATCTATTATGGAGACAACTGTGAGTCTTAACAAAGTGAATTTCCAGTTGTCTCTTTTTTGGGGCGCTAGTCATCATGGATGAACAGACCCCCAGTCGTTGGCTGGAGCGCCCCGTGGAATGTGTTCAGGTGTGCGAGACATTAAGTACATGGAATGTGCAGCCTTTCCTCTGGCTTGTCTTTCTACTCGTGAGTGTTTGGGGCTTCAGAAAATCTCCTGCAGCTCACTGTGACCATGGTCCCCGAAAAAGGCTGATGTTTTTATGAAGTTAGACTGACGAGGAACGGCAGAGATCAGCCTTGCTCCTGAATCTACTCGGCACCTTCAGCTCAACCCAGAAGAATCTCACCAAGGTCCAACAAAAGAATGTCATCCGGACCCTGAGGCCCTTTGCCGACGACCTCGTCCTGCCTTAGGGGCTTAATTTGATGGATTGCCGGCTTGGTATCAACATATATGCCTGGAATCAGGTTAACCTGTCAGCGGATACCAGGTTTTGTACATGCAGTCGATCCTCATTTCCCACTCTAAACAAGAGAACGGTGCTTACTTACTGTGTTGTGCCGAAGTGCAGGATAACATAACACGCTCGCAACCCAACACCTTAGTAACCACCTAACGGTAACGTATATATGTAGCAAATTACTTCTCTGCAATATAAATAAATGAATGTAGCGTGGGGACAGACGGGGAACAAAAGCCGACGTACCACCCAGCACCTTTCAGACCGAGCTGGACAGCTCCGGTTCTCACACACCAATGTTTCCCAGTCTGGTCCTCGGGGACCCACGGGGCTTTTGCGAGCCCCAGAAAGAAGAGCAGGGGCTGGAGATCGTCTGAGGGAAGTGGGGAGACCAGTGAGGCAGAAGGTCCTGGTACGGTGTTGGCCTGCAGGCCTGCTGGGGGGAATGTGCAGCGCTCCAGGTGGGAAGGCAGCGGGGCGTGAACCGGCAGCGGGGTGGGCTGGAAGAGCCGGCGTGGATGCCAGTCATCGGCGGGCGGGGGGGCCCCGCGGAGGGTTAATGTGATGATTTCCATCAAAGTGATGAAGGTCTGTGGTGGGGAGGGCCTGACTGGGAACATTCACTCTTACAGCCCATGGGAAGGCAAGGTAGACAAACCTGAAGATATAGGAGGAACCAGGAGGAACCTTATAGACATTAGGAGGAACCAGGAGGAACCTTATAGACATTAGGAGTAACCAGGAGTAACCTTATAGACATTAGGAGTAACCAGGAGTAACATAATAGACATCAGGAGTAAAGCTATAGACAGTAGGAGCATCTAAGATTAACCTTCTAACACCCTCATACACAAGGGCTTTTACTGGATAAGATTGGTCACCCCTGGACTAGATGATACTCTACAGAATAGAACAATACTCCAGATGGGACTTGAACCCACAATCTCTGGCTTAGGAGGCCAATGCCTTATCCATTAGGCCACTGGAGTTATGCCTGCTGTAGAGATTATACACATCTCTAAATCTAAATACACATCTATTAAATTAACAAAAGTATTGGCCATAGAACCCACAGACACTTTTATGGCATCCCGTTCAAAATCCAGTCATCAATAGGTAGCAGGTCCCACCTGGGAAGGCTTTCCGTGAGATTTTGGTGTGTGCCTGTTGGATCTTCTGCCCATTCATCCAGAAGAGCATTTGTGAGGTCAGGCACTGATGTCAGACATGAAGGCCTGGCTCACAATCTCTGCTCTAGTTCATCTCAAAGCTGTTTGATGGGGTTGAGATCAGGGCTCTGTGAGGGCCAGTCAAGTTCTTCCACACCAAACTCACCCGACCATCTCTTTATGAACCTTGCTTTGTGCACTGGGGCAGGGTGATGCTGGAACAGAAAAGGGCCTTCCCCAAACTGTTCCCACAAAATTGGAAACATCGAATTGTCCAAAATATCTTGGTATGCTGAAGCATTAAGAGGTCCCTTCACTAGAACTTAGCGGCCTAGCTCAACCCCTGGAAAACAACCCAATACCATTATCCCTCCTCCACCAATCTTTACAACTGTAACGTTCTCCTGGCGTCCGCCAGACCCAGACTCATCCATCAGACTGCCAGACAGGGAAGTGTGATTCGTCACTCCACAGAGCATGTTTCCACTGCTCCAGAGTTCCATGGCGGCGTGCTTTACACCACCCCATCCGACACTTGGCATTGTGCTTGGTGATGTGAGGCTAGCATGCAGCTGCCCGGCCAAGGAAGCCCATTCCATGAAGCTCCCTGCGCCCAGTTTTCTTCTGGGGTTAATGCCAGAGGAAGACTGGAACTCTGCAGTCAACAGAGAAGCAACTTTTACGCATCAGCGCCTCTGCTCTCTGCAACCCTGCTCTGTCACTTTATATGGTTTGCTGCTTTGTGGCTGAATTTCCGTTGTTGCTAAACACTTTCACTTTGCAATAATACCACTTACAGGGATAAACATCTCACCAGCTGACTTATTGCCAAGGTGGCATCCTTTAACAGCACCCTGCTTGAAATCACTGACCTCTTCAGAATGCCGTTCACAAATGTTTGTGATCCTGACTGCATGGTGCTTGATTTTATACACATGTGGCAACGGGTCTGAATGAAACAGCTGGATTCGGTGATAAAGATCTGTGTCCCGATACTTTTGTCTATATAGTGTAATAATAATAGGTCACGTGTAAGGTTCCAGCCAATCGGATTTCTGGTAATAGTCAAAGTTCGGGGAAAGTTCAATCCAGAATTTTGATGTTTTTCTTTCATGTCACGGTAGGTAAGATGCTGGTCAAAAGCACCGCCTTGGGTGTTCCGTGGTGCCAGCACCCAGCAGAGTCCTGCCACTTTAAGGAATACTTATAAATTACTCTGGCGCTAACGAGTTCTCCGCCAGCTCCTGACATCATTAAGGGCCGGCTTTAGCCCGAGGCCGTGCACGCACTTTTTTCTTCAAAACTGTTCACTTTATCTATAATTTAGCTATCTTTCTTAAATTATTCAAGCAAATAGTGGGGGAGAAAAAAATGACGGAGTTCACAAAATCAAACTCACAATTTATATAATATATATGGGCGTATGTGTTTATGTTCCTGTTTTAATCTGGGGCTGTTGGCTTTTCCATCACGGATGTGCTGTTCTCAGGCCTCTGTTCTGCACTCTGACTCACGCTTTACGTGTCGGCCATAAATAAATGACCAGCTTGGGCAGAGCGGAGGCTAACAGCGCAGAGAAATATGAGTCCATTAGAAGGGCTAGAGTACGATAACTCTGGGAACAAAGCCTATTAATACCGAGAGTGTTATTCAAATGTATACTTCCCAGTCATAAAAATGAATGTAATGTCAAAGGTCAAAGGGTTAATTAATGACAAAGCAAGGATCTCAGTTTACTGAAACATACTTGTAAAACTCTCCATTTCTTAAAAGACATTATTTTTAAAATTTGGCACTGCTATGGGGTAATAATTCTCATTGGTGTTTTTATCGATTTACAGTTTCTTTATACTAGGAAACATAAATAGTTCATCCATCCATCTGATGTCTGTGTTATTAAAATAGCCTGTGACACAGGAGGTGAGGATAGGACTGGCAGACTAGCTCCCAGGGCTTTCTTTTTCATTTTTATTTATTTACTTGTATTTGTGGTGACCGCTAACGCTAACTGCCATTAATGCTAACTTCTGGACAAATTCAAAACATTTCCAATGACCTCCGTTGCACTAAACTGCAATAATCTTTGTACATGTATCTGTCTTGGGCTAAGATACTGTGACATCATAGTGTCTCAGTCAAAAATTACACTTTTAACATAAACTGCACGAAAAGCACACTCTTCTTTAGTGTGTCGAATTTACTTTAAGGTTCTGAGGGCAGAATGAAGTATGATTGGTTCAGAGACATAACCAATCAGATTTCAAATTTCCCAGTTGTGGGACTAATAAGGGATTATCTTATCTTATTGTAGAGGAGGCGAGTCCATGCAACTAGAGGACATAGAACCAAGGCATCTGATTGGTTAGTCTGACATCTGACACAAGGACTGATTGGTTATCTCTCTGAACCAATAATGTTTCATTCTGCCCTCAGCAAGTAAAACTTCCATGAGCTTGAATTTTTGAGTCCAGTGCAAGAGTCATGTTTATCAGGCACTACACTAATTATGACGACGGTAACCAGTCCCTTGTGGGAGGCAGGTGGCAGGAGATGTGCAGCTCGGGGAACGGTTCCTAAGCTCTCCACCTTCACTCCGTATGCAGAGGCTGTTGTTTGAATACAAAATCTTGGCCCATTAGAGCTAACTTTCCATTCCTATCATTAAAGTAGGCCTCCTGGGATGCTGTTCTTGACTCGACCAGTAGATTCGGCGTCTCCATCATTTTTTTTATTTTGGACTTTGATGCTGACGCGAACATGAAAAGCAGCGAGGATAAAGTGATGGAATGGAAATGTACAGGCCTGCTAACAAATCAGTGTTTAAGTGGGCAGTGCTGCCCTTAATTGCTTGCATTTCATAAGACGGGCCTCCTGTGAATCTGCTGGCTAGTTAGCTAAAAAAAATAAAATAAAAAGAATCACTTCGCGGAGAGGAGCCGGAATGCAAATTTAAAAGCATGAAAATAATCAGAGCTCCTTCGGCTGGGCAGACGGCTGCAGCATTAATAAGTAATGTCCGCTTGTTTTCTTGGCACAGTCGGGGCCGGTGCGCGGCCCGTGGAGGCGACCGCCCCTCTGATCCCGGCCCGTGGAGGCG
>JAODKL010000060.1:110308-122277 GCA_026780765.1 Petrocephalus schoutedeni
GCACAGGGTGGGACAGGGGGCACAGGGTGGGACAGGGAACACAGGGTGTGACAGGGGGCACAGGGTGGGACAGGGGGCACAGGGTGGGACACCCCTGCAGAGGAACCACATAAACAGAAATGGGAAAAGCTGATTCACAAATCACCCAGAACTGCTGCCCAAGGCCTCCCTCGGCTTCCAATGCAGAGTTCCTGCTCTCCAGATATATGTATACCATCAGACGAATCTCCCTCTGCATTGCTTCACGTTACGAAAAGGTTATTATCGATATTATGCAATTTTTTTTTTACTAGTGACAAATATCCCATGCAAGGTGTACCCCAGCCTAGTGTGCTGTGGGTCCTGGGCTGGGCGTCACACCCCCCGAGCCGGCATGGGATACAAGAGCAGTGAATGGATGGGTGGATGGATGGATGGGTGGAAGTTTTGGTTTGTAATGAGCTTGGAGCTGGCATGTTAATGTTTATGACTCAGTTCCCTCCAGGTCACTGGGATGGCGCTGTTTGCTTCAGCATGGCGTGCGGGGGTGGCCGGCTGGGTAATTACAGGATCACCGGCCGCAGAAAGCAGAGCCGTGTGGGAGGTAGCACTTGGAAGTGGCCAGAGCCACATGCAGCAGGCAGGCTGCAGGTCTCGTAGGCAGACGACCTCACAGGAGCAGCCTGGTCTGAGGGAGTGGACGTGCCGGTTGGGTCAGGCATGCCAACAGGATCCTCTCTTCAGGCTGTGAGGGAAGGCCACCACTGGGAGAGGGTGCCCAGCCCACGCCTTTTGCCCAAGCCCCGCCTTTTACATAAGCTCCGCCTTTCACCCAAACCCATGCTTTTGCATAAGCTCCGCCTTTCGCCTAAACCCCGCCATTTACATAAGCTCCACCTTCTGCCCAAACTCCACCTTTTACATAAGCTCCGCCTTTCGCTCAAACCCCGCCTTTTACATAAGCTCCGCCTTTCGCCCAAACCCCACCTTTTACATGAGCTCTGCCTTTCTCTCAAACTCCACCTATGTGTGCCTTTCTTAGCTGCCCTTTTGATCCGCACACCCACTCCCTCCGGGAAAACAGATCAGTGTCTCGCCATTCAAAAGCCCGACCAATAGGAAGCCGGCATCCCCACTGCCAAAGAAGCTCATTTAACCACGACTCTGTTTAACTTGCTTTTGGCCAGTCCTGTTTTGATCCCACCGATCCGTGGCCCTGGGCCGGCTCACCTGGGGGTGTTTCCATTCTCCAACCCTCTCCTGTAACATCTCACAGAGGACCCCCCCCCCAGCTCAGTAGGAAAATGCACCAATCCTTTTCTCAGCTACTGGTTCCTGTCTCAGATCAAATGTCAGGGTTTAAAGGCTAAAGTTTGATGTGGATGAACAACTGCCTATAAAACACTTTAATCCCTAGTGCTGTAATGTATTTAATTTCACACCCTCTGATGGTATTGGCCCTGTGAGGATTATGGTAGGGGGTGGCCATTGTAGTTAGGTGGACTCCGCAGAAGAATAGCGCTCTCCAAAGCAGCCAAGCCCTCAGAGGGCGCACAGAGGGGCAGGAAACGTGCGATTTTTCAATTCGGATGTTTTTATTCAAATACGAAGTGAGGGCTTTAGACCTCGGAGAATGCAATCATTCCTAGCTTCCCAAATCCCATTTTATACGTGTGACTTTTCCAGCATGGCCCCGGCCCTCGCCACATCCGCTTTGTTTAAGGATCGCATATAATGCAAGTGTTTTATTTTTTTTTTTCTGCGTGGAAATATTTCTTTTTATATCGACGCTTAACGTCCCATTTACAGGAAATACAGCCTCAGAGCGAGATAATCAGGAGCAGGACGGAAATGTGGCAAATGTCTGGGTCCTTCAGTTAAGATGCGGAATCTCTGTGAAAGCGGATTTACACCGAGCATCTGAGAAAATGGGGGGAAACTCTATGTAGAAATCTAATTGCACTTGGTGTATTTAGTTATTTATAACTACCAAAAAAAGCAGTGGTATGTGCTTTTAAAACTGGTGCGTCTGAAGCTTCATCACCGCTTCATCCTGTAGGACGAAAAATGTGACAAATATCAGTGAGAAGCAGTTTATTTCATCACCTTGTTTTTAGCTGAAGACACAGCAAGTATTGGGACAGCAACACGCAGACTAGATATTTATTTGTCCGTCCATCCATCCATCCATCCATCTATCCATCCATCCATCCACCATCCATCTGTCCTTCCATCCATCCATCGATCCATCCATCTGTCCACCATCCATCTATCCGTCCACCATCAATCTGTCCTTCCATCCGTCCATTATCCATCATCCATCCATCCACCATCCATCTATCCATCCACCATCCATCTGTCCTTCCATCCATCATCCATCCATCATCCATCCATCCACCATCCATCTATCCGTCCACCATCCATCTGTCCTTCCATCCATCCATTATTCATCTGTCCGTCCATCCATCCACTATCCATCTGTCCTTCCATCCATCCATCCATCCATTATCTGTCTGTCCTTCCATCCATCGTCCATCCATCCACCATCCAAACGTCTTATATCATCCAGAGCGTGGTTGTATCCTCCTCAAATAAGCACAGGGCCCAAGGTAGGGAATGCCCTACACAAGACACATCTCATGACAATCTTAATGTATCTAATGATTATTAAATGTGGACTCTTGTGTATTTTGTCACGCATGTTAAACGTGCCCTCCGGAATCCCTTTGCATCGTGGTCCTGGACTCTCCAAGGCAAGCGTGTTTTCTGCCCTTCCCAGGTAATAACAGCTTAGTGATTTTCTGAACAATAACAGCCCTGATCTGAAGTTATAGAAAATATTTAGGTTACACCTTGATTGTAAGTGCTGGGACGAGGTTATGAATGGGTAGGTCATTCAGATATAACCTGACAACCCCAAATGCTAAATTCAATCTCCAGCAGCGACAGCTGGAGAGGCAGGGGTTCCTACTATTGGAGTCAGGAGAGAAGTCAATTTAGGTGCTTGGGGAATCGATAAACAGAGACCTAGAGCTGGATGTTATAAGAGATTGTATAAGATGTTATAGAAGTCCCCAAGAAAACTCCACATTCTTTGCCAAATTCTGCTGTTTTTGCTGTTCTCACCAACACGGCCAAGCCAAACATCCAAGTCACCATCTACGGCCAGGAGCTATGGACATCTTCCCTCGTTCACCCCAGGTCCCCCGCTCCTCTCCCTCTCTCCCTCCCTTTTTCCCTTCCCGAATCCCCTGCTGACTCTGTCCGGCCTGTAAACCCCCACAGAGGTGCGTCCCTGACACCATGTTCACGCTTGTCCTGCTGGCTTTGTTTACTCAGAAGAAGGGCTCAGTGGAGGGCCCCCAAATGTGAGTGTATGCTGATTTATACGCCGAGCACCAGGGATTTGGACGCCTCGCTTCAGTCCGCGGCGGCCGACCGTCTCCACCAATCGCGGCCGCCGACTACCTTCCACGTGACTCCGGCACTGTCGTATTTAATGGGGAAAAAAGAGGCATAAATGCACTGGCTGAAGGAGGAACCAGCATAGCGGCGGCGGGTTTTACTTTGCTCAGAAGAATCTCGTGTCGTTAAGCAAAGCGTCCATTCAAAAGAAAACAAACAGAAATGCACGGCACGGCTTTGTGTTTCCTGTGACGTTCATTTCTCCATGCAGAAGTGAATTTGGCTTAAAGCAAAACGTAGTGGTCAGTGAAAGTGACTCTTAGGGTCCGATTCTGCACAGGACCAAACAAATCTTTGGGCTGTCCTCTCACTTATAACAGATAATTATAATATAATAGCCCATAACCAGAAAAAACATCATTTTACAGATTGATTTACCATTACTAGAAACTGATAAGTTAAATGAACAATCATATATACCCTGACCAGGACAGTCAATTATGTGCATGTATATATATATATATATATATATATATATATTGCACACACATTTTTTCAGTCATAATAGTCCTTCAGCTCTCCATTGAACTGTATCGATGTATAAAAAGTGATTAATTACCGCAATTATGCTGTTTGTTATTAGACAGGTCATTGGGGACTTGTCCAGGCGTCAGGGACCCTTTGAAGGTTACGACAACATTAACTCAGGTGCTGATCTCTGGCCCTGAGTATTGAACGTGCATATGCATGTATAAATTAAGCGAGCATTTTCATATGCCCCTCTGTCACCCCGCAATGGAGTCTTTATCGGGTGTTTGCAAAAGAAATTAAATGCTTTCAATTGTTTCATTAAACACTATGTTAACTGCTTTATCAATTTGTTTCAATTGGCTGAGAGGTCAAACACAGTGCACAGGGCTGGCGTGAGGCTTTACTCTCATTAAGCTGGTGTTCCTCTGGCCGCCTCCATCCTGTAACCCTGGCACGTAGCCAGTTATTGGGTCGGTATTGGAATCTTAATGACTTTGTTTGTTGAGCCTTCACTATGAAGTAATTTATTAGTCTTGCTAATCAATAACTAATCTTCAACATAGCCAGCGATGAAATAAAGTGTAAAATGAGCCACACCGGAAGGTTTTGGGCCGACTGCGCACGGCGACCTTGGTCCTTCCCCACCTGTTTGGAAAAGTAAAAGGGTGGCGGCCCGGGGCTCTGGGCAGAGGTGCATTCTGGGAGGCCATCAAGCCGGGCATGTAGATGAGAGAGAGCCAGTGGGGTTGGGGCAAACTGGGGAGGAGGACGGCGAGCGAGGTGGAGATGGAGACGGGGGCCTTCACCTACAGCCCGCCTGATCCGCCATGCCCCTTCAGCGCCGCTGCGGTCCGAGAGGCCCCGGCCCTCTGGGCCCTGACAAAAGGGACGAAAGCCGGAGGAAGGGAGGAGAGGCAGGGCTGGGAGGGACGCCGGCCCCAGCAGCGTTAATTCTTCCATATCTAAGCCTCTTTGCAAAACTCCCCTTTTGTCTTGAGAATGCGAGGTCATTAAATACTAACCCCATCCCTCCGGCTAATCTGCAGCCGCCGAATCGCAGGCCAGCTTTCTGGTGGCCTGCCCTTTGTCCCCCCCCCCCCCCCCCCAAGGTTCGGGCACGAGGGTGCCCCTGCCTGGCCCACGCGGGCCGCTAATGAGCAACTAAACAGACCCCCAGTCTCCGGAGTGCATGCTACTGTCTACA
The DNA here is from genome assembly GCA_026780765.1 of Petrocephalus schoutedeni. Taxonomy (NCBI): domain Eukaryota; kingdom Metazoa; phylum Chordata; class Actinopteri; order Osteoglossiformes; family Mormyridae; genus Petrocephalus; species Petrocephalus schoutedeni. Next base: position 115,428 of record JAODKL010000060.1, read on the forward strand.
GGGGCTTTAACTACTCAGGGGGGCAACCCCATGTATCGCTGAGCTCAGAAGAAACAAAATACATATATATATATATATATATATATATTTAAAAAGAAACAAGACATGGACTCACTAAAGAGTGATGAGGCTCTTAAGAGTGGCCCGATTTAAATAACAAAGGTTTTAGTTCATCGTTGTGGATGAAAAAACACAACAAAACCGAAAGGAGATTTCAGGGGATTTTCTGCAAGATTTGTGATGAGGAGGTGTTTTGGGGGGAACGTACCCATTAAGGGGGGGTTACACAGCCCCCTGTCTTTTAATTTAGGGGCTTGGAGACACGCGACACGTGTTTGATCCGGAGGACGGACGCGAGTTGGGAGCAGCGGGGAATATTCTGGCAGTTTAGTGAAGCTGCGTGCAAACTTTCAGTTTCAGTGATCATCTGGCACATCTGCTACACGGGGCCACTGATCCAGGCAGCCCCCGTGAACGTGTCTGTCAGGGCCCGAATAAAATAACGGGGAGCAGGAGCTGCCCACCCCGCGCCACACTTTGCTCGCACGGCAGAGGACTCTGGGAAGGATGTCGGCTAAGTAAACATCACAGTCACACTCCCCGAGGCTGTCGTTTCAGGTTCTGTTTTATGCATGTGATATAATCAGCATTGAGCCTCTTCTCTTTTGTTTTGGATTTTGAAAAGTTTTATTAGTCCATAAGGAGGGTGGTTTCACACCCTCCTTAGCGACACGGACATATTTCAACTGTTACTGAAATCATGTCGGTTCAGATTAGGTCATTATGTTTATGGGCCAGGTCATCAAACTTAATAACAAACACGGCACACGCCTGTCCTTTGACAGATATGACTGCCCTGGTCTAGTGTGGTGCTGAGAATTGTAGGTGGTCTGTCAGGGACACTGGCGTGTTCCAGTGCCCAAACTGCCATGCCAAACCACGAGCTACTGCTCTGGACATCCTATACATCCTTAGTGCTGTGCAGAGCCACATTTACAGCTTGACACATAAAAAGACGACGTCTCCTCTGTGTAAGCGACATGTTTCTGAGGGACGTCCAGCCGGACGCAGTGAAATGAGCCGGCATAAGCAGGCAGACAGCATGGGGCCACGGGCGTAGGGAGGCTGACTGAGGCCCCGGGAAGAACCGGAGAGCTAAGCGCTTCTCCCAAAACAGGCGGGGTTACCGATACCTTTCCTGTCCCGTCCAGGGAATACCGGGAAAGAATATGAAAGTTGCTGCCTAATAATGATGGTTATTAATCCCCATGGGGAAATTGTCTTTTTGCCTTCCATGACCCGAATGTAGATGAGAGCAAGCTTGGCAGCCACACCCGGGGGCGGGGGGGTTGGATAAGAGCCTTGGTCAAGGGCCAAAGGACCCATGGTTAGAAGCTCTGTGCCAAAACTGGGTGGAACTGGCAACCTTCGGATCACAGCACAGAGGCTTAACCTAGTGAGCCACGCACTGCCAGCGGTTTGGGTCACGGGCCGATAGTCTGGTGACACAGCTAAACGCGCTTGTTAGCGGGGCTCAGCTACGGGGTTTTTCCTGGCTTGTACCCTATAAGTGATGAGAAGCGCAATGGTGTCATTTGAAGAAGTCGGTGGGGGGGGGGGCTGAATAACTGAGCAGGGCAATTAGATGAATCGTTGGAAGCTGATTGGAGGGAGGGACTCTTACGCATTAAGCGAGCGACTCACGGCCGGCCTGTTGGAGGGCTCTAACCCGTGCCGGTCATTCAATGCAAAGCAGGCACAGTGCCGTAGAGCTGAAATCCCACACAAACAGACGATACTCTAGCTAAACGGCAAACGTGGGTAGGGGGCCTTTCAGGGGGGGATCCGGTCCTGATCCAATTCCCGCTGCGCCAAGCCGCGTTTGGCTAACGGCGGTCATTAACACTCAGACGTTTTTTGGATTCTCGTGTTTTTTTTTCCTTTATTTTCGGATTGAGGGCTTGGCACGTCCTCGCTCTGAATGGCGAAGCCGGGGGGTCGCCCTGCTTTGGGTCATTTGTATGACCTCTGCTCGTGTGGGTCAGCACGGTGAAGTAAGGGATTACAGGGTCACCGTGCCCCCGGAGGGCCCTGCCACTCGACACCAGCGCCTGGAACAGGCGTCCCCATCTGACAGAAGCTCTCTGCAAAGATTGGTTTAATTTACTCCAAAGCCCAAAGACGTACATCACAGGCGAGTTTAATCTCCCTCGTTTGCTGCATGCTAATTTTACTAACTTCCTGACCTGAAGCCGACCGGAAGCCAGTACACTCAACATCACTTCTTTAACTGGATTTGCATTTTTTTTCTCCGTTCATTCCTGGCCCTCTCTTGTTTTTCCTCCGGAGTTCCCATATTTTATACGCCGGCCTAAGCTGTATCTGACTGGCTGCAAAGAAAACATTTTGGTGGCACTCAAGCGTATTTAGGCTGAACCGTATCCCGACCAGAATATGAACGATTACTGTTCCAGCGGTAAGACAGACCGCGCCGGGTGCTTTCAATAAAACAAGAGTCAGTCAGTTTTTTTTTCACCTTCGTTATATTATTTTATTATTATTTCTTTTGACTTTAGCTGTGTTTAGAACTCACAGTCTGTGTTTCTAAGGCTCTACCCCCCCGTCTGACTAACTGCACAAATGAAACCACATGCCGGGTGCTAACTTTAGCATATGTTAATTAGCTAGCCAGGATGGGGTCAGGGGTAAGCATGGGCTGTGGGCCTGTACGCCATCCCCAGTGCTCTGCTGGCTGCTTATAGCTAATTGTTTTATACAAGGCTGTAGCTGTTAGCACATCTAAATAGAAGGCGTGGCTGGGCTCATAATACCCAAGTCTGTCAGAGGCTCCTACGTCTGATACAATATATCCAATCGACTTTCATATTAAAATAAATGCATAGGCGAATCAGCCCGCGGGCCCTGAGATTTATGCTACTTCTGAGATGATAACGGCGGAGACGCTGATAATTACGTCGTCGACGCTGGCCCCCACCCCCATCCTGGCCCCCATCCCCATCCTGGCCCCCATCCTTCTCAGTAGCGGAGGCTCCACCACACACCGATATGTGGCCGAAGTAATAAATCCATCGAGAGCGTCTGTCATATCCAGCCTCACTGGCACCCGGAAAGCATGCCTCAGCTTTCTGCGGATGTGATCTACACTGTTCTACACTCTGGTCACATGACCTTTGTTATTGGTAGGTGGTATGGAAATATTCCACTGGTTTATTATGTTTTATTTACAGCTAAAGTTTTATGATAAATTCTTATGATTTTTTTTTTTTCTTTTAGTAGCTGCCCACTGCTGTGTCACACGGGTTAAATGCAGAGGACACATTTCGTTGTTGTGCTGTGGTGTGTCAACAATGACGATTAATCACCTTTCGCCAAGCGTATTGGTGCACAGTCACCCAGTCGGCACATGGTGTGCGGCTATGCTGCCAGCAGGAGGCAGCCTTCCGATGTCACACCGAGGCTCCCGCGCCGCAGACTTACCGCGCTCATCGTGGCCAGGTGGGCTTTCCGCAGCCGAAGTCGAAGGAACCTTTAGGATTCCCAAAATCGTGACAAGAGAGGAGGGACGCCATTTTATATAGCGGTATAGAGTAATGTTTGCACAGATGTCACTGAGAGTAATCTTAACAGCTCCAGAGTTTGTGGAGATCACTTTGACCATGGTGAGAAATGCAAAAATCCCCTTGGATAACTGCAATAACTGATATAATAGGAGCGGTAACTCGCAGCAATGTCCTTCTGCATAACTCTCATTAACACTCAGTTTACAGGAAAATGACTTTGGCTGAAAGGGAACCTAAACTGGGGCTCACTGAATGGACACAGCCCACCAGTGCGGTTGGGAGAGTCTCAGTGGCCCCTGTGCATCATGTGACTTCACTGCCGACACAGTTTGGTCACATGACTAAGGTCTTAAAAGCATTCCTTTCATATTTCCTGTATGGTCCACTCTTGGATGGACTGTGAAATGTGGATAGGGAGATGGATTGATAATTCACTACTACGCTAACAGACAGTAATATGCACACATTTCACATACAGGATGCACAGTGTGGGATTAATCTCCTTTATTTCCTTTGGATGCACGCACAGAATCAGCATAAAGGAGAGTTGCACCCTTAGAAGTTCATTTTCACCCTCACTGTATTTGCCAACTCTTTGCACATGAGTCACTGCTCACTGTCTCCATGAAAGAACCTTGATTTAAAGATCTGTTCATGACTCTTACACACTTCAAGGGCAGAGCGGCCCTCCGTGCAGAAACAGCCCTTTGAGTACTTTTCATTACGATCCCCCGGCTGGACAGGAGCTGCTCCAGGTGCCCAGAAAACGCTAACCTGCTCCCGCTCTCTCTGGAGCTCGGAATTGACCCAGTTGGCGCATCGGGGGTTTTGGTGAGTGACGTGAGCGTGCGTTGAACCCACACCCCTATTTCTCCTCTACACCATATCGGGTCTCGGATCACATTCATCTCAACTCGACCGCAAAGGCGACTCTTAGCATGAAGCTGCCGCCATCCTGCGGAACACGTCAGAGGTCCTCGAGGGCCTTAATGGTCGCCGTAGAGTGTCCAATCGGGAGCCCGGCGGTGAGGCGTGGGAATCCCGCAGCTGGGGGGCCCATGTGTGTGTGGGGGCGGGGGGCACAAATGGATAGTGGCCCATCTCGCCTCCTCCCCCTCACACTTAAGGTCGCACATAGTTACAGTAGCAGCTGAAAGACAGGATGCCATTTGTCCCTGGAGAAAACTGGCAGCCCTGAGTGGCCCCATGAGGTGATAAAAACACCGCCGTCCAGCCTCCACAGAGCCACCACAGCCCACCTTTAAAAAAGCCAACATGGCCGCCATCCATGACGTTACGGAGATACATCCATGAAGAGGTACGCAACATACTGACAGAGCGTAATTCAAATCAATCAAATTCCAAGTCTAAAAGTTTAAAACCAAAGTACATACAGCTTGTTAACATGCAAATATGGGAGATCATTGAACCGAGAATTGCAAATTAACCTTTTGTCAAACAGCCTATAAATCAATGAACATGGATTGTTTAGCAAAATAATGATATGAAAAGGACACGGATCGATGGCTCTTATACAGACTCTGCTTCTCAGAGCTACATGGGGGAGTCTGAGAAAGGCACTTTAATAATGCTGTATCCCCACAGACGCACGGCACACTCGCTACAGTCACACAACAGCTTTACACTTAACAGGTGTTACAAAAGGTAATTAGTGTCCTTTAATATGCAAACTAATTTTGTTTGTTGACCAAACACTGGAGATACTTGTCCAGATATCTTTCAGAGCATTGTAACATAGATATTTGGGAGAATATTATTATTAGATTGTTATTAGAAACCTTTAAAAAAGGTTTATCATGGCTGGAAGCAAAATGGATTCTGGTTGGATCTTCACGCGTTGGGCAGAGCTGAGAGCCGGCGTCCCCCCTCTCTGCTGCGAGCTCGGGCCCGATCTCCGCGCGTCTGAGACCCCGGCCAGCAGCCTGATCCGCCGCATCCCAGGGGCCAGAGGGTCCGGGCGGGAAATCCACCTACGTTCCAGCCCAGTGCACGACTTGAAGCTTCCTATTCCCAGCAAAACGCCTACGCCGTGGAAGCGAGGCCACGTCTTGTGGCACGTTAAATCCCAGATCATTTAAAGGAGCTAAACTTTGAGAGCGTTCTGCAGATTTCATCCATTCAAACAGCATGAGATGATCTAAAATACAGCATCTAAAGGAGAAGAGGTCAAACAGCCAGTCCAATATATAGAAAAGTGTGAATTAAGTGGAGTTAAGGACTTAAGAGTCTTTTATATGCGTGTGTCGTCTATAAACTGTGGCTGAGTGTTTGGGGCTTGTGAGAGCAGTCAGTCCCCCGCCCCCCACCCCCGGGGAGACAGCCAGCAAGGACGGGCAGCCGGGCCGGATCCTAAACATCGCTCCTTTAGCGAGAGCAGGTGTGAAGGGGACGATTTTAGAGCTAGCCGCTAACTCAGGAATGCATGACTGCCTTCCCACTCCTGCTAAACGGCCAGAGTGTGGGAAATGGACGGATCCGGCAGAGGGGCGGAACCAGTGCCAAGGAATACCTCCGCGGGTCTGCCTGTCCTCCGCGGGTCTGCCTGTCCTCCGCGGGTCTGCATGTCCTCCGCGGGTCTGCATGTCCTCCGCGGGTCTGCCTGTCCTCCGCGGGTCTGCCTGTCCTCCGCGGGTCTGCCTGTCCTCCGCGGGTCTGCATGTCCTCCGCGGGTCTGCCTGTCCTCCGCGGGTCTGCCTGTCCTCCGCGGGTCTGCATGTCCTCCGCGGGTCTGCATGTCCTCCGCGGGTCTGCATGTCCTCCGCGGGTCTGCATCCACATCGCCTTAGTCCATGACAAGGACATGGCCTACAATGTAAGATGAGTGTGCATGTATGATTACAGTGGATATGTGTTGTGTACATGGTTTATACATCATACAGCAACAACAACAGCATTATTATTATTATTATTATACACTTAGATTGTCTGGGCTTGGTGGAGATCTACACTTGGAGTCACATGGATCTCTGTTTATCGAAGTCACCGCAGTGGATTCCCAGTCACCCGCCGACTCTGGTGACACTTGTGTCCTGAAGCAGAGCAGCTCATTATGGGCTCATCTATGTTATTTTACAGGAGGACGAGCCGCCCCCCGCTCTCCGTCTTACAGAACCTGGCTCTTCACACCTCTGTCCTTGGCTGCAGCCCCCCCCCCCCCGCCCTCTCAGGTGCTGATCAATTTGCAGTGTGCCAGGGAGGTGCGAGACTCGTCCTGGTGCTTCGCGGCTGGCCCACATGCAACGGGCAGT
>JAODKL010000062.1:7650-20791 GCA_026780765.1 Petrocephalus schoutedeni
GGGGGGGGGGGGGGGGGGGGGGGGGGGGAATAGGACAATTAACAGTCATGCCCAGGGTGGTCTAGGATATCCAGGGTGGTCTGTGTGTGCGTGTGCTGGCAGGTCTTACTGTGGGTGGGTGCGGTACACAGTACCATCCATGCCCACGGTGGTGCGCAGACTCTTCAACTGCTTATTCTCACGGATGCGTGTCAAGACAGCTGCCAACGCTGCTGCGCACAGGTTGGCCGAGCGAAATGACACAATGGTGCAGATGTGCTGCGCGGCCACGCAGTCGTCCTCAGAGGGCTGCAGTCCCAGCTCTGTCAGGATATTCCGCGTGTTCTGCAGGCCCTCCTTATACCTGCAGGGAATTAGGGGGGGGTTCAGCTGCTCACAGCAGTGTGGCGCCCCAAACACTGCACTTCAGTGGGGGGGGGGATGCTCACATCTCCATGAGGGCCACATGTGCTGTCTGCAGCTTCCCCTTGGTGCACAGGGCATCTGACACACGGCCCCTGAACAGGAGCCCCTTCCTGGCCATCTTCAGCATGATGATTCGCACCAGTTCCCCCAGATACATTCCACTGACCATCTTCTCGAACCTTGAGCCACACGAAAAGCCCAATTAGGCATACATCTAAAGAGGGGCTGATGCATGAAGCGAGGCTTAGATGTGATGAGGGGTTTACATGTGATACGGGGCTTTACGCATGTGTGGTGAGGCATACACATGAGGCAGGCCTTACGTCTGCTTGCCCGGGTGGCCCGAGGCGGCATCAATTTCCCTGTCAAACTCAGTGATGAATTCGTCAAGCTTGCCATCGTCACCGAAAGCGCCCCACTCAGTGTTGACACACATGCGGCCCTCGTCTCCCTCCACCAGGTCGATGTGCCTCATCTCCTCCATGTAGCAGGCATTGGTGCCCGTACCTGCAGAGACGCCCATCACGGATTAGCCAGCTTCAGGACGATACTGCCATGGAGTGTACCATGTCGGTTGGGCTATGGGGGCAGTGCTCAGCACCTACGATGACCCCGACTTCACAGTTGCGGTCGTCAAAGCCACAGGTCATCATGGTTCCCACCGTGTCGTTGACGAGGGCTAGAACATTCACCTTCACGTCCTGGACAGAAAAACACCCCCCAGCTTATAAATGTAATATGAGCTCTATTCTGGATGTACTTGGACATAAGGAGTATAACGGTTATCAACAAAGCATCGGAATCTGTGTTTACAGACTCGAAGACTTTCTGCCATCACAGACTCAGCTGAACCTGCCTGTACAACACTGGCTTGGGTTGGGAGTTGTCCTGCTTTTCCAAAAGTCCACATTCACATAAACAGAACTAATTTGGCAGATTATCTCCAAGATCCAGAGCAGGGGGTTGGCATCCACCCACTAGGCAAAAGATCTCAGTTGACCTGACCTCCCGCTTTGAAAGCAGCGGGCCAGCCGAGGGTTGTACCCGACCCAGACAGCATATCCCAACTGGTTCCATGATCCCAGTGGGATGATGGGCCTTGGAAGTGATGTTGGGCTCATTACCATATGTGACCCTTGGCCCTCTGGTATCACCCAGACACCATCATTTGCATAATGCTGCAGGTTGCACTCACCATCAGTCATTCAAACCAATATTTTAAAATACCGTGCACTGGTAACATTTACCATAATTCTCCCACGATTTTATTGAATGAACACTTCCTCAAACTCACTCCGACTCTGTCGACAGCCTGCCTCAGGGACTCCACCACGTCTGTGCCCAGGACCCCCCTGGCTTTGAAATTCTTTGACCAGGACAGCAGCACACCCTAGGATGGGAGAGTGTGGTGGCACAAAGGAGGAGAGCTTTTCAGGCAGAGGGCATCAAAGACAACTCGCGTGAATTCAGAGTGCTGTGGTAAATAGTTGTTTCTCTTGGATGCAGAGAATCTAGCTTGGGGGGGGGGGGCTCCATACCTCGTCCACTTTGGTCTGTCTGCAGGGGAAGGAGAAGGTGAATCCCAAAGGCCTCCTCTCCTGAGTGCTGAGATCCATCCTGTTCCTCTGCATGAAATCCTTCAAGGACTCGGCCACATGGTTGAATAGCTGGGGGAAGGAGGTCCACAGGGTGCACACGGCATGTTAGTGTGGGGGGGACATAGTGGCAGCAGGCCCCCTAAGAGACCTATAGAGAGAGACCCCCCCCCCCCAAGGCTAAGGGTCATTTATGCTGTAAAAGTACAGGTAGAAGCCGTATGTGCAATCTGTGACATGAAACAACCAGACCCATAGCACAGGTCAGATAAGGGGCTCAAGGAGGACAGCTTTAGGTCTGTCTGACAACATGGGGGTAATTGTGAGCCTCAGCGGATTAGCACACTGTGCCTCTGATTGTAAGGTTGCTGGTTCAGGTCCCAGGGTCAGCAAAGTGTGTCACTGTTGGGCGCTTGAGCAAGGTCCTTAACCCAAATTGTTCCAGGAACTGGCTGACCCCACTTTATTAAAAAAATAAAAAAAACAAGAAGCACATGCAGGTATGATATGCTGCCTACAGCCAGACAGGAAATCCCAGAGGTGCCCAATTATTTCTTAGTTTAAATCATTATCCTTATTCACCTGTGCAGTTTAAAATGCCACTCAGCTGTCAGGTGCACATGGAGCACACCACCCCATCATCATTCGTGAGGCAATGTGTTGATGGCCATGACTCACGTCTGTGCCACGGCCCCCAAGCACTTCCTCTGGGATGGGGTAGGTTCGGCTCTCCATCTCCACCTTCCCCCGGCCGTCCTCAGACACCTTCACCAGCAGCACTTTGAACTTGGAGCCTCCAAGGTCCAAGGCCAGGAACTCGCCTTTCTCTGAGATCCAGAGGAAGACCGTGTTAGTGACTGCATGTGGTCAGTATTCAAGATGATGACAAGAGGGTCCAACAAGGCAATCTGGACGCGAGCTTCAGACCTGATGGCCTCTCACCCACACCCCCAGCCAACATGGAGGATGTCTGGGTTCGAGCGCCAAGCACTACCCACCTGAGCCATCGGGGGTGGAGCTGACGTGTGTGGGCAGCATCCTGACACAGGCGGTGGCATTACTCTCGCCAGATAGCCCCTTCTCCATCTCGGCGCGGAAGCGGGTAGAGATGTCCAGCAGCTGCTCGTCAGAAAGGCGCATGGTGTGCAGGAAGCGGTCCACCTGATGTCAGAGGAACACAAGATTGATCAGAGCTAGATGGGAAAAGGGCCCATTGCTGTTCTTCCCGATCATGGGGCCAATTCTGCGGTCCAACCTGTGGTCAAGTTCATACCCACCCTTGCACTCACACTCACTCACGCATCCCAGTCTAGTAAGGTTTGTTCAATACTTATCAAACCTTTGCCAGTATTTTACATAATGGTGGCTCTGCGGCTAGGGATTGGTTTGAATCCCGTGATTTTCAGGAGTGATTCTACTCCATTGGGCCCTTGAGCAAGGCCCATAACCTGCGATTGCTTCATCCTGGGTATGATGTTAACCTACATCCAGCCCTGCAGGGAAATTCTGGGGGTTGGTGGTAGGATTGGCACTCCAGCCACTAGGAAAAACTTCACACTGTTCCATTCCAACTGTTATGGTGCTGAGGCATCACCCGCCACACAGTTGCAATCGGGTTCTCATCCCAGTGCGTCTTCCTAACCTAATCTCTCTCTCTCGCCACCAGAAATGTAAAATTATGTATTTTCAGCCAGTGCATTACAAAATATAAATTTCTTTGTTTTTATGCTTTTGTTTTGCAGTATAGGCAAACGCTGCTTTGTGAGCTTTCGGTGTTAAGTATTTAGGGAACGAATCCCCAACACAAAGAGGCAGGATTTCCTGCACTTTAAACCCAAAGGCTCTGGCTCAACAAAGTGTACTTGTCTGAGTTTCCAAACAAAAGCATAAAAGCCAGCAGTGAAGCCAAGAGAGCATTCCGGAAAGGAAAGGCTACGGCCTGCAGAGGCTTTGTTTCTGCCTCCCTAAAAATTTACTGAAGACTCAAACAGGGAAAGATGCAGGGCTGGTAATTTACTACACTAGTCATTAACAGAAGAGTCTCCACAGAAAAAGTGAATAATACTGAATAAGTCAGTACATAACTTTACCCTTCCTGTTATTTTTAACCCTAAAACATACCTACACACGATCACCGACCCCCCCCCCCCCAGCAGCTCCACACCCCAGAGACTAGTGGGTTAATTATTCCTGGAGTCACCCTGAATCAGATAAATACACATTAGCACACACACCTGGTCAAGGTTTACAGGCTGGGCAATTATTCCATAAGGTCCCTATTACACCCTAAGCACAGAGCTCACATCCCAGAAGGTCTCCAGCACCCTACCTCACATTCTGCAAGCTTAGCATTCTGCATGCAAGATTCACGCAGAAAAGACAGACACTCTACCATCCCTGACCACAAACACACACCCTGCCATCCCTGACCACAAACACACACCCTGCCATCCCAGACCACAAACACACACCCTGCCATCCCTGACCACAAACACACACCCTGCCATCCCTGACCACAAACACACACCCTGCCATCCCTGACCACAAACACACACCTTGCCATCCCTGACCACAAACTCAAATTCCCCCATCCAAGACCACAAACACACACCCTGCCATCCCTGACCACAAACACACACCCCATCCCTGACCACACACTCACATCCCCCCCATCCATGAATACAAATGCACACCCTGCATTGCTGACCACAAATGCCTAACCCCGCCATCCCTGACCACAAAGAGGGAGGTCCCCAACACACCTTTTTGACCTGGTCCTCCTGCAGTTTGGAGAAGTAGAAGGAGATCAGGTGCACGGCCAGCATAGTGAATGGTGCTCCCAGAGGCCTGTCCAAAGCGTGGGCTGAGAAAAGCTTCCTGGAAGGAGAACGATATCCCCAATGGAGGTCTCTCTCTCTCTCCTGTGCAACTTGCTATTTGGCAGAGGCCCTGGCTCTGTGCTTAAAGCCTCCGCACTCTCCCCGCTACTCGTTCCCAGTGAGAGCGTGAAGGAGGGATTTCTCTCTGGGGCTCACCCCCACCCGCCCATGAGAATTTAACCCGGCCCACTCCACCACTCAGCTCAATAATTAACGGACTGCTTTCCCACTGGCACACCCACCCTTGGTGCTCGCCTAGCAATGTGTTGGCCCCCTTCCAGGGGCTGTGGCCTCCCCACCCCCCAATAGAGTTTGTGAAAACACATGGGAGCTTGAGAATGGCAGCCTGTGCTGTCGTACCCCTCCTATCAGCATGGCGACATAAATTCGGAGAATAATTAACCCAAAGATCAGGCGATGGTGCTAGAGATCTAAGCACAAACCAGAGCAGTCGTCTGATCACTCCTTATCGAGGCAGATAACATTTAAGTGATTCATCCGCAGTAATTACAGCACCATGTCATATCTACTAAAGGTTGCATGTGTGTGGCCTCTTTGCTGCAGGCCCGGAGATCAGGTTTAAAGTGCAGGATGGCAACCCTAGAAGGAGCCCACTAGAGGAGACTCACAAGGCAAAAAAAAATGAAAAATAAAAAAACACTCCCACGCTGTGCAAATATACACATAAGCCTGTCACACACAAGCTTGTCACATACAAGCCTGTCACACACAGCACAGCCAGACACATAGCACAGCAACACACAAGCCGGTCACACACAGCACAGCCACACGCAACACAGTCACACATAGCACAGACACATGGGCCAGTCAAATCTGAAAAACACCACTTGGATTAGCAGCCAGACATTGAAAATATGTGAGGGGAAGTAGACCCCCTACAGGGCGGAGGATGCACGTGTGGGACAGGTCATCTGACAAATAGAGGCCTGTTCTCTGGCTACATGCATATTGAACAACCAAACGGCAGGCGTGGCATGTTTCCGGAAAGGTTTCACCAGATTTAGAAAATGACTTTTATTTGAACATAATCAAAGGCAGACGTCATATTCCCAGTTAGAACTATGACAAAGGGCACCTTTCACCTGATTGAGGAAAAGGAAAAAGTGGCAGCACAAATGGGAAGAAGCACTCACTATGTTGCAATTTGAAGGTGTATATGCCAAAGCCACAGAAACCCTACAAAGGCATTGGTGATCCCAGCATGACACAACATGCTTTGAAGATTAATGGTTTAACTAAGAGGCTTGAGGAAGGTTTCCAAGGTGACAGGCAGCCAATCAGAAATAATGTGAAACAGGAAATCTGAACGAGTGACTGGATCACAGAGGACAGCGGACCTGGGCTAGAGGTAGATTAAACCCTCACCTCGGATTCCTGAAAACATGTATTGACATGCGATTTGCAAAGTCTTTTCCGTTTGTGAACAATTATTTGGCCAGAGAGGTAAAAAGACTGGTGTGTGCAGTCTGCCCCTTGGGGAGGCGGGGCCTTGCCTGTCCGACTCATGACTTAGCGTGTCCTGTGATATCAGGTGATGGTGGCCTTGGGATTAAGATTGGGCCTAGATCAGTCACACAAACAGACCCCACATACAACTACAAACGATAAAAATCAATTTTGTTTTTGTTCCTCACAGAGTTTAAGGGTGAACAGATTAAAATAATCATACTTCAAGTTTCATGTTTTCTCACTGCCCACTATGAACTAGGTGTCTTTTGCACATTCCAATCGAACCCTCATAAAAAGGAGACATTGGTCAAAATCTTGAATATTTTATAATGTACAATATTCAACTGCACTTCAATTTATCCATTATCTGACATGGTATGCAAGAGCCATTTTGTTAATACATCATCGTGTGAATTTTCCTTAGACTATCAGGAGTCAGTCCAGCAGCCAAATGGGGGGCGCGGGGGGGGGGCGGGGCAGTGCATAGCTGCATCCTGTCACTGAACCAGTGAAAATGGAGATGAAGGCCAGAAAGCAAGTGGTGAGGAATGGCACCCACCACATTTTACCATTTCTCAAGATGGATTGAGGGGGTCTAGGCTTGATTCTGCTCCTCCTACCAGCTAGGGCCACCTTCTCCTGTTCCCCATGGTTCCCCACTCCCAGGCAGTTAAGGGCCACCCTCTCCTGTTCCCCATAGATCCCCACTCCCAGGCTGTTAAGGGCCATCTTCTCCTGTTCCCCACGGATCCCCACTCCCAGGCAGTTAGAGGCCACCTTCTCCTGTTCCCCATGGCTCGCCGCTCCTGGTGGGTGAAGACCACACAAGTGTCCTTTGACATACGCATGTACCCTTTGATATTTGTGCATCATTTGACAACAGGGTGCGTTGCTCTCGCCCCTCACAGCTGTATGCAAACCAGAAGACAATGTTCCTCCTGCACTATGAAAGACCTCTGTTTAGAGGATGCAACTGGGGACTGGGACTATGGCAGTAAAATGGGGGGATGTCATTTATTTTTCTTCTTTGCTGGTTTGGCTTTGGCCACACTGCCTTTTGTCTGCTTGCCCACGCCCCTGCTCGGCTGAACCCCATGAGACCACTCCCTCTGGAGCTGCTGCAGGAGCTCCTGGGTCAGTCGCCCCTCCTTGACCAGGCGCGAGCTCAGAGAGCCAACATCTTCGGCAACCCCCATCAGGGAGCCTGGGGCCTGGGACCCCCGCAACCGGCGCCGGGCCTGCGTTTGGGCTCCAACCAGAGTTTCGGAGCCCTGAGCTTCTGTGGCCCGGATGAGGCGGGTGATATTGTGGACCCCAGCCTGGATGATATCATCCAGCTCCCTTTGGATGTCCCGCACCCGGTTGGCATCCGGAAACATGTCCATGAACCGGTAACTGGAGACAGAACAACAAGAGCGTTTACAACCACACAAAGCATGCATCAACATAAGATAAGGTAAGATAAGATAAGATAATCCTTTATTACTCCCACAAGTAGGAAATTTGGTTCACTACGGCAGTAGAGATATGAGCCGCAGAGACAATAACAGTAACAATAACACAATAACAATACCAGAGACAAAAACAATAGATTAAAAAAGTTACACAGTACGGATGGAATGGCGCTATGGTGGCCACAAACAGCTACCACACTAAATATTAAATAAACAAGGTCCTTATTTAGGAGATGCTGACGCATGTCCCATGTGGGAGCATAAACTCCCACATGTGACATGTGTCAGGCTCAAAGCGATACACCTCGGGGGACAGACATGCGAAGCCTCAATGAAGCAAGGGGCAGGGTCATATTCACCTGAGCCACAGGTAGAGGTCGAGTACGTCATGGACAGCCTCGAGGTGCACCAGATCCTTGATGTTCATGGGGGAGACCACAGGCCAGCCCACGTGCCTGCACACCCAGTCGAAGGTTAGCGGCTCGTCCCGGCTGAACTGCCTAGCAAACTGGAGGCAGAGATGCATATTACCATGGTTACCAAGGGGCAGGGCTTTTTCCACCAAGCTGTGCATGATCTGTGTATAAAACTGTATGACAGCTAATGCCAACAACAAACATCTGTGACCAACTGTGTTCACCTTTGAAGTGACTGAAGTCTGCATTACTAGGTCAATAATCAGACTAACCCAGAAAGGAAACTGAACGATGAGCTAGGGCCGTGCGATATGGCCTAAAATTCATATTGCGGTATAATTTGAACCATAGACGGTAGACGGTATATACTGCAGTGTATAATTTGGTATGTAAATTTCAATATAACTGTTTTTGAATGGGTAACATACGCCAATAGCAAACACACTGCAGGAGGAACTTGTCTTCTAAACTGTTAACACATTCCAAAGTAGTCGTGAATGTTACTTTAAGAATATTTATTGTGCAAAACTGCAATTTTAGAAAAAAAAATACGAAAAACCTTTAAAGTAACTTTTCCGTGGTTTTACCACCAAAATATCTTGTTTTAAAAATACAGGTTGGTTTTGTAAACTGTAGGTACGCAGAAAACAATTAAGACACTGAACCAAAACTATAAAACTAATAAAATTAGACTAATTGCATGACTCTGTCCCTTTTCAGATGAATACCATCTGATGTGCAAACTTATTTAAAACAGATTGCTCCTGTTACCTCTCTTTGCAATCACTGTCTCCTGGCATATTTTGCAGATTATGTTTTTCTGCTCATTATCCAAGACCTTAAATCCAAACCATGTCCACATTATGGATGTTGCATCAGTCTTTGTAACAAGCTCCTCCGGTTATTAAGAAATCATGTACATTTAGCTTGATAGTGATGCCGACATTTCATTACATTATTAATGTGTACTTAGATCCATAGCAAACAGCGTCATCGAGTATAACTGACATTTTATTTGATTAATCATATGTACATTCGACTCGATTTTGTACATTGTACGATTATGAAGCATATCCGGGTCTTTACCGTTTTTTAACTGTCAGGGCTTTATTGATTATCGCATAGGCATTACACACTCGCATGAACTTCAACTTCATAGTCTCCTTTTGTCTACATGCGCCTGAACATGTAACTTGCATGTAACTTGCAACTAGCCCTGCAGTTAAACGCATATCGGTTCCTAAATTCCTACAATTCCTGACATTGTAGATTTCTCAAGGCAGTCATTATTCAGTTCATGCCTGCTCAGCAAACATTTTGCTATGGAGCTAAATACATAATTCGTATACGTATTTTATATACATTATACTCAATAAACCATGTCGCTTTCAAGCTAAATATACGGTTATACTCAACAAGACATGTCGCTCCGCTCACATGCTCTGATCATCAACAACCATGACCGTGGTAGGTCAGAATAATCAAAATCTCTTCTGTTGGCCAAATGTATACCACATACCGTTTATACCGCTTATACCGCACACCCCAACGATGAGCCGCCATTAACCCCCCCCTTCCCTATGGGGTCTATGGGAGGGTCTCTGTCAAAGCCCTTACCTTGAGGAAGGTGGTACAGACGAATGGCTCCTTCTTGTTGATGGGCGCAGTGCAGAAGACATATCGCGAGCGAAGGTTCAGAGGAATGTGCTGGATCATATCCGCCAGGAACTTGAAGTCTTCAATATTGCAGACGAAGTAGAGACCATCTACCTGGGACAAGCTCACGAAAATGTCCTGCGGGATGGGCAAAAACAAACAATCAAACAAACATGTCCTGTATGCGAGGCAGAAACAAACAAACAAAAGCAGGCATTGTGTCCAATGTCTGCTGATGACTGCTGGCCCCTGAAGCCTTGGGGCTAACAGGCAAACCAGCATGAGCCTGTATCCATAGGAACAAATGCCACATAGGAACATAGCAGCCAGACCACAGAGACACTGTCCTTCACTTAGCTTACAATCAGGTTGGAGAGCGTGGCTTCAGGCAGCTGGTAGGCAAACATTTCAATCTGCTCTGCAGTCGGGTGCAGCCCGGCCGTCTGCAATCAGAGCAACAGACAGTTAAGGCAGAATCAGGGCGACCTGTGCGTCAGTGTGGGTTCTGCATGGTCTTTTCTCTGTTAAAGATTCTCTGTGACCTTCCTCCTGAGAGAGTGCAGAAAGCTCAACACAAACATGAAATAGCCACCACCCATAAACAGCCCTGGGGTCTCATGTATAATGGCGTGCGTAGAATTCACACTAAAACATGGCGAACGGACAAAACCAGACGTGTGTACGCCAAAAAAAATCCAGATGCATAAAACTGTGCGTAGGCAAAGTTTTACGCTCTTTCCCTTCTTACATCCCAATCAGCGCGAAATGTTGCGGACGTGCACGAGCCCACCGCCATGCCCCGACTCCTCCCATAATTATACATATTTTAATATGCAAATCAATATAAAGATCCCCTTTTATTGGGGTTTCGTTAAAAACAATGGCCAAGGCACGTAGGAAGAAGGGAAATTTTAGCGAATGCGAAGTGGACGTCTTGCTTAGTGAAATCAAGGCAAGAAAAAAATGTTTAAAAAAAAAATAGTGGTTTAAGAAGTGGCATCAGAAACAAAAGAAAACTGATGGAGTGACACAGCGCAGGAAAGTGTCACACTGGTCGAAATAAAAAATAAATGGTCGGATATTAAAGTCCAGTCAAGTTGCAGCTCAACACCACTGGAAGAGGTAGCGGAATTGCGGGGCTCACACCCTTTGAGCAGGGAGTTGCTGCAATTATTGGGGACAAGGTCATAACTGCAATTTTGCCAGAGGGTGAGTGGGACTCCGGCACGTCAGCGCGCGCGAGGGGGACTCCGGCACGTCAGCGCGCGCGAGGGGGACTCAGGCACATCAGTGTGGGTCTGTTTGTTTGCACCATATTTGTTTGAATTAGTTAAATGTTTCAGATGAACAGACAGACAGCAGATGTGGTATTAATTTTGTTTATAGTTTCAGACAATAGTACAGGCAAGCCACGTTATGCAGCACGCTACATGTGTGCACAACGCGACACTTTTTGTGGACTACAGAGCAGCACTCCACCGGTCTCGCCCGGGCAGCACCATCGGCCTTTAAGCTGCCCGCTCTACCACCGCCCGAGCCCGAGAATGAACGTCATAACGTCGCTCTTGTGCAGTCAGTGGGTTTGCTTGCTTAAGTGGGTACCCACTGTCCCCTAAGGAACTGTCAAATGGTTACATCATACACAAAACCTACAATTTTGGTCTTAAAATATAAAATGTCTTCTTACCGAGAAGCCAGCCATCACGCGCCACACCATTTTCAAGTTTGTTCCCAACACTACTATTTCTGAGAATTAGTGGGTTGAGCCAGGCCATCTCGCCACAACATTAATGAGACGCGTTTTCACATCACAGATAATTTACACATTAATAGAGTGAAAATTCTTTCCATTTACATATGCAAATTCATTCTCTCGGTGCCTTTATAGCAATGTGCATGCAGTCGATCACTCCAATTATATTTGCTAAATCGGACATCGCTGCGAATTACGAATTTTTACCTGTTCAACCACAGTGTAAGGAAAATGTATATATCTGGATGACAAGTGGTTTATACCATCCCATAGAGCTGGCATGGCTCGACTCAGTGATGACTGAGAAATACCCGATCAGTCCGCAAGTTCACGTTGAAAAGCTCCTGCGGCTAAAGATGTGAGGGTGGAGAGAACTTGTAACCAGCATAGCGCAATTTCTCAAAGTCTGCCTTTGTAAAGCTGGCCCCAGTTCAGCACACAGCCCTTGGAAATCTAAACTGACTTAGAAGCCAGTCATCATCATGAGCCAAGAGATCACCATGATCCCTAAATACGCGCTCTCTTTTAATTCTTCCATTTGCGATGTCTTTTAATAACACAAGAGCAGCCATGGGAGATGTAATATTTTGGACTTTCTCTGCACCATTTTATTGTCACAAATTGATTACGATCAGGTGCTGTACATTTATAAATGATGTACAATTAATCTGACTGTATTTTATACAGACCGCATCATGAATGCAAGTATGAAACAGTGAAACTACAGTAGCACCCTTTTGCCAGTGGATGCCTCCAGTTTACAAAATCGAGCAGAAACTTGTGCGTGCATTGTCTGTTGTTGCCGTGAAAATATGCGTAGTGGTTTTTATACATCTCGACATGAGCATGGAAACAGGCGTGTGCAACATTTTTGTGCGTACGCACCATTTATACATGAGACCCCTGGTTCCGAGAAAGATGCATCAATAAGTTCAGCCAAGCATCTCTGCGCTCAGGTAGAATGAGAACATGCCTGTGGGTTACTCTACCAGGACTAGGGTTAGCTTTTGAGAGGAAGGTCAGTCAGCATCATCAGATGCCACTGCAAGCCTCAAACTGCCTCAAAGCCCCAATTGACTACCCTCCTCACCTCCACAGGGTCCACGGAGCGACTCATGATCTCCCTGAGCACAGGTAGGTCATCCCGGTGCATGGTGGTGACCTCACCCTCCCGAAAGGCGGAGCTGTAGCGGCCAGCCCGCCCGGCGATCTGCAGGGCCTGGGACGTGCTGATGGTGTCCATTTCTTTTTCACCCTTTTCATTGACACTGGGCTTAAGGAGGGAGTTAAAAATGATGCGCCGAATGCTCCTGGGGAGGGGGAGGAGGAAGAGGAGCACAAGTGACGGTTCAATGAGAAGTACAGCAGCTCAGGCTCAACCTATACAGAGAGGACAAGGAAGAGGAACAAGGCAGCTCAGGCTCAACCTATACAGGGAGGACAAGGAAGAGGAACAAGGCGGCTCAGGCTCAACCTATACAGAGAGGACAAGAAGGAGGAAAAATGTAGCTCA
>JAODKL010000062.1:31106-55934 GCA_026780765.1 Petrocephalus schoutedeni
GGGGGGGGAATAGGCAAGTGAGCCAGGAAGGCTGAAACACCCAGTAAAAAAAAGCAGCCAGCTCCATCCATCCACAAACATTGCCACTGTCTGAATTCCGGGCCAATCCAGACTGACACCGAACGAATGCACCCCAATTCTCAGAGCATGCTCAGGATGCCAAGCCGCAGGAGACGGGGGCCCCCGCCGGCGCTTCGGGGCCCACCTGAGCCGTACGTTGGCCCCCACGTATGACTCGTAGGGCTTCTCCACCTGCATGAACTCGAAGTCGTAGCTGCGGTTCTGTGTCAGCTCCCCAGGGAGTGCCAGTTCCTTCACCAGGTTCACAAACTCGTGCGTGTTGCTCTTGTCGCTGAAGAGCTCTGTGCACCGATAGAGAAAGGGAGCTTCCTCATCACCAACATCATCTCATTAAAGATGCTCAGTTACTTACAAGCCCTGCGCATCCCAGACTGGCTGGGGGGATTCAGTGCCTATGGTCGGGACCATGAGCAGCCCTTTAACCTCCACTTGCTCCAGGCACTTGCCGACCCCACGTCAGCTAAGTAAATAAATTTGCTGAACCACCATGCCTTCTGCTAGCAATTTCAAAAGCTCAGAGAACAGGACCGACACATATGAGATGTTCATAACATCACATGGGCACTGTAGCACATGTCTGGCTGCAGCAGGCAGAGAAGCACTCGCTCAGCCTCCATCTGCACGTGACGGCCACATGCGCCGCTTAACTCTTTATCCTGAGCTTGTTAGCGAAATGGAGCCCGTGACTGCAAATGCCCCCCCATCCCCCACACCCAGAGGGCATACCCCCCTCCCCCCAGAGCTGTCAGCATAAACACCATGGGGGTGAAGACCCACCTATCTGGCCCACAAACTCGATCCGGATACCCTGGTGCTCCAGCCTCTTCCCCGTCTGCTTCACAGTGAGGTTCACCTGGAATGCAGGTCACATGGTAAAGTGGCAATTCATGCTCTCCCATCTTCACCCTTTTAGCAGAAGCCTTTTTTAAAAGACGTCACGTCAGAGCTACAATAATAAACTTTTAATGATACATTATTAATTCAAAGAAAGTTTTGTGGCCAAAGCTCTATTCATATTCATAGACTTAACCATCTACACTCCCCTCCATTTTTATAAATGATCACACAGACCAGTAAGAACAGCTCAGTGGCTGGCTATTGCCCTAGTCTGCTGTAGACAGACATAAATGCCCATTTTGCTGAAATACTAAAGGTGTGATTTAACCTGAGCTCCAGCAATCATTTCCGCACCTAATGCTCTGCTAATGGTCTACTAACACTAATGCTAGGGAGGTGTTCCTCCAGACCCCTGCCAATCGGTGAGCATGAGGGGCTCAGCCCAGGGCCCCCAGACCCCACCAGCCATTTTGTGTGTGTGGCTTTTAAGTTTTTTTGGTTTTCAGAGGTCTCGGCTTGGCCCCTCTGCTGGGAAGGCCTCATCCTTTCCTCACCAATCCAAGAACACCCAGGTCAATCTCTGAATCATTATCTCAACCCCGGTGATAAAATCACTGCACCGAAGCCCCTATCCATTACTGGGGCAATCTAATGAAGAGCAAAGCACAAAAAGGCCAGGTCAGGGAAAATCTTTTTTTAATTTTAAGCGAGGGATCACCCTGGACAGCTAACTGTTCAGCCCTGGTGAAGGACACCCAGCTGCTCCCTAACCACACACAACTGCAAATCAGTCCACCGCCCTATGGGGGCGCTCTCCCACAATGCCTACGCCACTTTTGTGCCCTGGAATTTATTTTTCTTCCAACACATAATATATATATATATATAACCTGTCTAACCATCAGTATGTGCCATGCTCCTATGTATGCTGTTGTTTCTGAGGTCAGCCTGGGAGACAGCCACCTTAAACCTGGAGATATCATCTACAGAAGTTACAAAACTCAAGAGGCAGGAGTTCCTTCTGCCAGGAATGCGACAGTTATGAAAGTATACATGAATTATGGGGATACAAACCTGATGGATGACGTATAACCTGGTTTTTGTGAATGCAGTGCTCTGATACTAATTTTCGGAAAGTTGAAGACCGAGGCACCAACCTTCCCAGCGACAGACTCTCCGTCGTAGAATAAGAAGTGTTTCTCCACTTTGCCGTCCTCCATCTTGAGCTCGGCCGTCTTCCGGGAGTCTGCATCATTAAGCACTACGTCGATCTCGCACACAGGGGCGAATAAACTTCCCAGGAAACTCTGTAGGAGACACAGCACACAAGCAAGCGATAAGTAGTCAGACACTGGGCTGTCCTCCCTGATGCTACAGGGCATTTTTGGAGAGTCAATGACTTTCACAGCAAGTTGCCCTCTTGGGCATTAAGAAATTAAAAGTCTGTTGGCATTTTACACAACTTTTGCTTTCTTACAGGTGCTACCCTGACACATTACAGCCAGAATGAATCTGAGCTACTGGAACATGCATTAGATCTTCATAAAGGAGCCTCTAGTGATTGCTTTCAAGTCTAAACCCAAACTGCGATTCAAAGCAGAGATTCCGTTCTCTTTTCTTTTTTTAAGTAATTCAGTTACCCCTCGAAAGAAGACGACGGTCCGATGGCTATTTCAAGGACGGCGCGTCCCGTCCGCGATTAGGCACCAACACATCTTGCCAGGAGGCGTTAAAGAATTCGGGCGGTGCAATTTGACAAACCTGCGTCAGCTCAGATCAAAGCTGACGGCAGCCTCCTTTCCCCCCACGGCCTGACCCATGGCCACGGTACATGCTTCCGAAGACGGTGCCCTTTAGATAGTGTTACCGCGGAAGATGACACCTGAGCAGTGGCTTTGTCGGTGCCGCATCCACCGTCCCGCCTGACATATTGCACTGTAGCACGGGAGACGAAAATGAGCAAACGGATGTATCCACCGGATTTCACCAACATCTTACCGGGGTGGCCAATTTAAGTTCGCCACCGGGATGTGCAACTGGCTGCTTGAGAGCCGTGCAAAGGGATCGCCGGCAACCCAAAGCAGCCGAAGCGAAGCAGGGTTTCGGAGCGAAATCTTGGCGGTGCGGCGTGATTTAGCGTGGCGGGGCGGCTCGTCGGCACCCCGAGACAGCGCTGCGAGGACGCGGTCGCGGTAAACACAGTCGGCCTCAGCGCATTTCCGCCCACGATTCCTAACCGGGGATCGACGCTTTCCCGTGGCCTTCTGCGCTCATGCCCCGACAGATATAAAAAAGACCTGTGTGCAAACCACCAAAAACACACGGAAGCGGGGGGTTTACTGGTGGAGAAACGCCCCACTGGTATCCATAATACTCACCATGTCGGAACGCTCACTCTTACAGCCGCGTCCGTACCTCCGGATCCCTGCGAAAATTCCTCGGCGACGTCCGCCTCGGTCATGTGACCCTCACCCATCTCCGGGACTCCCGCTCCGGTCATGTGACATCGCCCCACCCACCCCGGGACTCCCGCTCCGGTCATGTGACCCCACTCCGCGTTTGGAACTCCACTTTGGTCATGTGACTCGCCAACAAGCCCTCCGGTTAAACGCCGGGAACTGATTTAGTGTGCCAGTTACCATTTCATGAACACATTATCAAGAATAAATGAAACCATAGTAAGTGATATATATATATATATATATATATATATATGTGTGTGTGTGTGTGTGTGTGTGTCACTCACAAAATCCATTACACACAACCTCAGGTCAAGAAAGTATAGGTCCAGACCAAAATTTTGTTTCAACCGACCAGCAGAGTACTTTGTGACTGTTACTCAACTCAACTGGCTGGTTGAAACAAAACCTTGGTCTGGATTTGTACTTCCTGGACCTGAACCAGTCTGCAATGGATTACTTTTGTGAGTAACTTCCCCAACACTGACTATATGCATGTCTGTCCATGTCATCCCGGACCCTTTGAGCTACATCAGGTTTTACAAACTACTTTAAACCTGAAAGGCTCCTGTGCTTGGCTTAAATAGTTCAGTTCATCTTGTGCTTTGACTGGTTTGTTTTCTTGATTGAAAGACTCATCCAGCCATTTCGTATTAACATCCAGACCCTTTTGATTGAAATGGTAGTTTGCAAATCCAGTCCTACCTCAAAGTGTCCGGGATGACAAGGATTATCTGGTCACCCTACTATTATGCATACTTTTACAGTAGTTTAATTACTCTATCGGCTGTGGAATTGAACTTCAGGACTCACCGCCACCCAAGTGTCAGTGAGAGGCCGGAAAAAGCATCAAAAATACCCTATGCAGTCTGACAGCAAGTGGGCTGAAGGAAGCTTCATTAAAATACGTTTTCTGTTGTATGGCATCTTTTTGTTTTTACAAGCAAAAACAGTTCACCTTCACATTCAAAGGTGCTAATTCTTTTGTCTTCGTGAATAGATAAACACCAGCAGATCAGCAACGTGAATAACATTCGAACAGTCTAATTGTGGTATTACATTAAGTATCATTTTTGGTTTAAATATTTTCCTACTGTTCTCACAGAATTTATTAAATTCCATACTGTATTGAAGGCACCTGAAACATTCTTGAAAAATAGTCAATTAAAAAGTGTATATTTTTAATTTATTGTACTGACATGAATAAAGTTTACATGCAGGTTTTATATTCAGGTGAAGGTAATGCCTGCCAACACTATCGTCAATTAGTTTATGATTATCAAAATATATTGGGCAGAAAACCCCAAAACATACATAATTGGACATACCAGCCAAATATTTAGACAGCAAGAGGATTAAAGGCTGTTTGTTCATTAACCTTTACAGAATGCATTGCAAAAAAGCACATTTTCAGAGATGCACAATATAACTTGTATATGGTGATATATTTCCCAAATTTATCAAAAATATAAAGTAGTTGTCTCATATATATATATATTATATATAATAAGTTTTTACTTAAAAATAATATACATACTCCAAAATAAAGAGAGGAAAGAAAACACCATTTTGATAAGAATTTAATCCTGAGCAATGTGGGCGAGCGACTTTTCATGCTGTGCTGCAAACCAACATGAAGTGGATCATTTATCCATAGCCAGCTACAGGATGAAACCTTCCTCTTTTAACTCCTTCTCAGCTGCCAGGTTCTTCTTTAGCTCCTTGTCAGGGAAGATGAAGCTGGAAGAATCGATTCCCATGGCACTTCCCTCGTCAAGCTCAGTGCTGCCCTCTGCTGGTGAGAGTACGGCAGGCACTTTTCTTTCGGCAGCTGGCTTGCCTCCGATGCCTGTGAAGGACTGGCTATCCCCGGACCCGTCACCAGACGACTCGTCCATGGGGTCCTGACTGAATTTAAACTTCTCTCTGGAATAATAATGCGGATACAACAGCGGGTGAGGCGGAGGTCACATCCCCTTCCTCTTTCCTCTAGGACGACCCCTCCCTGCAAACTCTTTTGTTGAATGAGCTTCCGCCATCAACAATATGAGCTTCCCAGAACAGAAGGCATGCAACACGGCAACAGGCAAGCCACATCCAACGTGGAGCTGCCTGAGACTGGCGAACCACGTCCAGCCCGCGGGGCCGCCTAAGAGGTGAACCGCGTCCAGTCCTCAGTGTTGCCTGAGACAGGCAAACCAGGTCCAGCCCGTGGAGCTGCCTGAAACAGGCAAACCGCATCCAGCCCACAGAGCTGCCTGAGACTGGCGAACCACGTCCAGCCCGTGGGGCCGCCTAAGAGGTGAACCGCGTCCAGTCCTCAGTGTTGCCTGAGACAGGCGAACCAGGTCCAGCCCGTGGAGCTGCCTGAGACAGGCGAACCAGGTCCAGCCCGTGGAGCTGTCTGAAACAGGCAGACCGCATCCAGCCCACAGAGCTGCCTGAGACAGCACCACGCAAGGTTGTCAGTGACTGTCATTTTTTAAGTGAGGCAAGAAAAAACTCTCATCTTATTTGTGGAGAAAGACAAAATAAAAGGACGCAAAATCGGTGCATGCAGTGATGTCACCTATACTAGCTGGTTATGCTTGAAGGTTTTTCTAGCAGTCTGAACCAATTAACGGAAGGAGCAGAGAGGGTGTTCACTTAACTGAAAACCCATACTGTGTGAAGATTTGGATGAGGTCATTATTTAAGTGCACTAGTGGCTTAGCAGTAGCATAGCTGCACTTACACTCGATATAGTGATTTTGGAACATGACATTGCATCACCTCTCTACTGTCTGATTTACTTACCCATCAATATGTAAACACTTGTGAGTTATACTTAAATAAACCAAAAGAAATCTAGATAGATAGATAGATAGACAGACACTTTATTTATTCTGGGGGAAATTTAGATGAACTACTGATGCCTATATTGAAAAAGCCTTACAATGACCCAGTATTCCAGCACCTCATACTCAAACACTGGGACTCCAACCAGACACCTGCTAGGTTTGACATCACAAGCCCTTCCACATCTGTGTAACATAACTGCAAAATCCTTTACTAATATTAATTCTGGATTTCATATTAAACCCAGCTCAATTGTCCCCTGGTGAGGATTGTTTTCTAAAAAAGAAACTGGATAAAATGAGTTTTTATGTTTGTCAGAAGTCATAGTTAATTTAGACGTGTAGTTGTGCTTTGAGGATGGTCCCTTTCGCCATTATGAGCATGACGCAGATCAAAACAATGTATACAAAACAATGTATTTACTAGTTTGGTACATGAACTGTTCTGTTCACTTCAGAAGATGTCAGAAGATACAGCAAACAAAGGGAAATGACTCATCAGGCCAAAGGCTTCTGTTCCTTACGAAATACTCGTTTATGCACAGTGAAATCAGCCTCCTAGCTCCTACTTCTCTAGTAGCCAGCTCAAGGAGGAAATTGTGCTTGGCAGCAAATGAGCATTTTTGTTTAAGACTGGATAAGAGTTATCAACTGTAATTAATATGCCACACTGTAGCCCAAAAGTAAACATATTTGTGCCCTAGAAAAAAGCCAAAAGTCACTTTTTAGATTAATCTTTCAGTCACGGCAGAAAAACAACATTTTTTTCTAGTTGTGGTGTGAGAAATATACCAGCCTTCTACTACTTTCACCTTTGCCCGTCATTTCCTTTACCTTGTTATTTCCAGCAGAGAAACACGGTAGAGTATACATCGATCTTTCAGAAATGTATATTAAAACGCAACAGCCATGTGCTCATGGTGCGGTGCTCGGGTTTTATAGAGCAGACCCTTATATTCGGTTCATAAAACCCACCTGCTGTCGGCGATATCGATCAGGGGGCCCTTTATGACATTACAGTTGGCGTTTTTTGCGTCTGGCCTGCAGGAGACCTTCATATACCGGCCCTTGGTTGGAGCACCTGCGTCCGAGAGAAGACAGCTAAACACCTTACTACTTGACATACTGTACAGTTCATCCAAACGTTGTCAACAATGTG
Source organism: Petrocephalus schoutedeni (assembly GCA_026780765.1). Taxonomy (NCBI): domain Eukaryota; kingdom Metazoa; phylum Chordata; class Actinopteri; order Osteoglossiformes; family Mormyridae; genus Petrocephalus; species Petrocephalus schoutedeni. The sequence continues at coordinate 38,480 of JAODKL010000062.1, forward strand.
AACCCAAAAACTGGTTATTTTAGTATGAAGCAGAGGAGTGTAAATAACAAACCCATATATATTGACATATTCGCATTATAATATTATTATACCCGATTTAAGCAGTTTTACTCAAAATAACCAAAATAAATATTTTTTCTTTATCGTCAATATCACAAGATTTCAACTATCATATATAACCTTTTAGTAAATCGCACGTCTGACGGCATGTTTTACTGGAGTTATTCAAGCATTTAAAATGGGGGTGGGGAGAAGATAAAAAGTTAGATATAGATGTGCGGGACGTACCTTGGGCGCCGAGAAGAAGGAGGCACGAAACTGTGATGAACACAAGCGTCGTTTTCGGGATCATTTCCATGGCGCTCCGTTACCTAACGTGGCAGCGGCGATAATAAGGCAAAAGGCGGACTGAGGGGCCACCAAGCGCACTGTGCCTGCCCGCAGAGCGCGTCACTGTTTCCTGCAGCCAAAAAAGCAGAAACACCCGCAAACGGAAAGTACTTAACCTCGCTTTCGGGTTTCTTTTCACTGACGACGGGACGACACCGTGAATAATTACACTTCGGAATATGCTGACCATACGTTTTCATTTGTAATGACGCTGTCTTATGTTTAACAACGGGAACTGGCGACAGTAATCGCCTTATTCATCGGGCAAATTGTTGCATTTTTTCGTATCCTGTTTACCCCCCCCCCCCCCCAAATTACTATTAAGAAATACAGAAGGGCGAGAAGTAGAAATTACGAACATGAAGGTGACTTGTGACTCTTATTTTCCAATACAGTAATCATGATAAGGAGAGGACTAAAATAGTATTAGAGATACAACTTAGGTTAAGGAACTGCTGATTTAAATACTACATTTTGACAAAAAAAGCCTAAATACTAAATAAAGATAAAATGGAGATTAGTTTTATATAGTGATATATTATTATAATCAGTTTATTATACTATGTATGCATGTGCTAGAACCTATTCGTTTCTGAAATAAGGAAGAAAAAACAAAAAATGTAGAAATAACGTCTTATCTTTTTTACTTCCGTTTGCATGGCGGCTCTGCGGGTGCTCCCAGCAGCCATCGGCGGTGCTAGTGAAATTCTGGGGCCTCCTCTGATCACTATCGCAGGGCCTCTTTGCACTGCAGGCTCTGGCCAGACCGCTGTTTCTCCTCCTAAGTGACAGGAATAAACAGCAGTGGGTGACTTACGGTGCGACACAGTGGCCAGCGTGTCATTAAATCACATGAAAAGAAACAAGGGCCATCATTTGAAACCTCACTCGAATGAGGCACCCTGCTTCTCAGACTCAGCTTTGTACAGAGTCTACACGTCTTGGTGTGTTTCACTGCCAGAGACTCAGAGGTCACCCCATATATGCTTTGCTCATCACAATCAAGGCATGGGGCTCTTGTTTCGTTCTGAGTGCTGGATATCTACAGTGCATCTGGCCTGTCCTGCTCTTCTACTTAACTTAGCATACTGCTACCTTAGCATCCATATAGCTGTCTTGGACCTCCTTCTAGCTAAGAAACTTTAGGCAACACAAAGGGTGAAAACAAGTGAGGAAACTGTAAGGATTTTTTTTTAAAAAAGGAAGACCTACTTAACACAGACTGAAACTAAAACTAGATTTCAAATGAAATGAATAATAATATAAAAAACTACATAAAAAATTAAAATAATAACATTGATGCAAAACATGCAGGGTGTTGCAGTACAAACATATTTTATTTTAGTTTGCAGCCATCCGGGAGTCTTCATAAACCTACAATGCACAATTATATAAATGTCGGCATTTGCAGACTTTCTCAGCCAACCATTCTTCACATCTGTGGTCCGACAACTTTCAGACTTCCTGCTACTTTTCCTCTAGCCAATGAATGACCAAGGTTCACTTGTGTCACTGAGTGGAGCCTCTGCGTTGTAATAATTTTTGAGTGCTGCCCGGTGTCCAGTGCCGGCCCCAATGATGACAATTATGTCACGATCACTGCAATCGTCGCACTGCTACATATGCGTGAAGTAAAAACTAGCCTTACGGCAATCTCCATTTTAAGCATCAGTAACATCTTCAGTGTAATGTACCTATGGTACTGGCTCCATGTTGATTTGCAGGCTTCACCGTGGCAGACATCCTCAGACGCACTCCCCATTCACCAGCATGGCAGCCTTACATCCCCTTATCGTGTAATTGTTGATTTATTCTCCCCAAGTCCATTTTTATTTTCAGGTAAGAGGTGCACCTTTCTCACAGCTGAGCCAGCAGGGTTTCATGCCGGCAGCGAAATGGTGCCCCCAGCACCACATACACACAATTATAAAGGCCTAACTGCTGTACTGCAAGCATGCTAGGGCCTTATTAAGACACAAACTACAACATAGACTGCGATCTAGTGTTTAGACCTTGACAAGGCCCTCCTAGTGTCTCTGCTCAGGAGCTGTATTAAAAAAATTGACAAGAATAGTAACAACAATAATACTCGTATTTCACCATTCCAGGGCCTCCCTTATTTGTAGGGTGTGCCCTATGACTGAGAACAGTAAGGTGTACTCTTCTGCGTCGCGTTCCTGTCAGGACTTTCCCACCAGCTCAGCTGGAGCCCAAAGCCCGGGACACATCAGGGTGAAAAATTAGGTTATTTAATACAGGGGATGGAGAACTATTAAGAGCCGACTTGTGGTCTTTAATCAAGACCTCGCTGTGCAAACGGGTCTGTCACCATGGTGATCCATCACTTCATCTCTTTGTTATTGTTTTTCTCTGGGTGGATGAGCTCTCCACTACTTCATGTCAAACAGGACTGTCATATTTTAGCTGATACTGAGCTAAATTTATGGATATCATTGTTTTTACTTTGGATTGTGGAAAAAATGGAGAAGGAGAGTTTCAGGCAGCCGGTCAGTTTTTACTAAAACAGCTCAGTGTGGGGAATGTGAGGAATGTCATAAAGGACAGGGCTGAAGAAGCCAATAGTGACATTGCTCATCCATGCAAGGAGGCTTTAATAATGGCCTGAGAAATATTTATGAAGGATGCTCCCCTCCCTGATCCCGCACTCAAATCAAAACAGCCCGGCGACCAGCGGCTGTTCTCATTGGGCCAAGAGCTGAATCGAATTGTGTGACCTTTTTAGGCACTTTATGTGGTGGTGTTGTGATACATGTCAACATCATCACAAATAAATATTGCGCAATGAATAATAATTCTAATATTCACAACAATGATCAATATAAAACTGCTATATGTGTCATAAAGTAATGGAACCCAGTGTTCCCCATCAAATCGCAGCACAGAATTTGGAATTGTACCCAAGAACAACAACGTTAAAGGGACAATGTCCTAAATATGAAAAAATGACTGAGCATTGGTGTTTGAGCAGATAAATAACAACTGGAAGTGATGAAAAAGTTTTCCTGAACAACAGTCTGGGTGGCATTTCACTATACATACTATCAGAATAATGGAGATCGGGTCCAAACGATGCTGGTTAGTATTTCATGAGACACACTTTTGAAGGCAGAACAGTGAAACGTTTCTGTGGAATTCACAGAGGGACAGATAAATTATAAACCAGTTCAGATCCGATTTCAACTTTTCGGATTATTATAGTGTGTAGGAACTGATGGTATCTTAGTTAGTAGAGTGCAGTGTTTGAAGTTATTTCCAACAATGTAATTATTACTATCCAAATACCAAGCAATTATTAAAATCTCATGCAGTCATATATATGCTTATTAATGGACACTAGCAAACCTGTGCAAGTTTATTCATATAAAACACACACACACAGTACATACATACACTATATTGCCAAAAGTTTTGGGAGACCCGCCACACACGTGAACTTTAATGACATCCCATTCTTAAAACAGGTTTTATTATGGAGTTGGCCCACCTTTCACAGCTATAACAGCTTCAACTCATCGGGGAAGGCTTTCCACAAGCTTTAGTGGTGTGTTTGTGGGAATTTTTTACCATTCTTCTAGGAGAGCACTTGTGAGGTCAGGCACTGGTGTTGGACTCACAGTCTCCACTCTAATTCATCCCAAAGGTGCTCTGTTGGGTTGAGGTCAGGGCTCTGTGAAGGCCAGTCAAGTTCCATAACACCAGACACGCTAATCTTTATAGACCTTGCTTTGTGCACTGGTGCGCAGTCATGTTGGAACAGGAAGGGACCATCCCCAAACTGTTTGCAAAAAGATGGGAGTATGAAAATGTTCAAAATGGCATTGTGTACCGAAGCATTAAAAGTTCCTTTCATGGGAACTAAGGGGCCAAGCCAAACCCATGAAAAACAACCCCACACCATAATCCCCCCTCCACCAAACTTCACACTTGGCACAATGCAGTAAAGCAAGTACCATTATCCTGGCAATCGCCAAGCCCAGACTCGGCATTAGATTGCCAGACACAGAAGAACCACTCCAGATGACACTTCTCCACTGCTCTCCACTTCTCCACCAGGAGTGGTGTGCTTCACACCACTGCATTCAATGCTTTGCATTGCACTTGGTGATGTAAGGCTTGGATGCAGCTGCTTGGCCATGGAAACCCATTCCATGAAGCTCTCTACACACTGTTCTTGAGCTAATCTGATGGCCACGGAAAGTTTGGAGGTCTGTAGCTATTGACTCTGCAGAAAGTTGGCGACTTCTGCACACTGTGCACCTCAGCATGCGTCCCTGCTCTATGATTTTACGTGGCCTACCGCTTTGTGGCTGAGCTGCTGTTGTTCCCAATTGCTTCCACTTTGTTATAATACCACTAACAGTTGACGGTGGAATATTTAGTAACGAGGAAATTTCACAAATGGACTTATTGCACAGGTGGCATCCAATCACAGTACCACACTTGAATTCACTGAGCTCCTGAGAGCGACCCATTCTTTCACAAATATTTGTAGAAGCAGTCTGTATGCCTAGGTGCTTGATTTTATACACCTGTGACCATGGAAGTGATTGGAACACCTGAATTCAGTGATTTAAAGGGGTGTCCCATATATATCTATATACAGTATACAGTGTATATATATATATATATATATATATATATATATATACACTGTATACTGTATATAGATATATATGGGACACCCCTTTAAATCACTGAATTCAGGTGTTCCAATCACTTCCATGGTCACAGGTGTATAAAATCAAGCACCTAGGCATACAGACTGCTTCTACAAATATTTGTGAAAGAATGGGTCGCTCTCAGGAGCTCAGTGAATTCAAGTGTGGTACTGTGATTGGATGCCACCTGTGCAATAAGTCCATTTGTGAAATTTCCTCGTTACTAAATATTCCACCGTCAACTGTTAGTGGTATTATAACAAAGTGGAAGCAATTGGGAACAACAGCAGCTCAGCCACAAAGCGGTAGGCCACGTAAAATCATAGAGCAGGGACGCATGCTGAGGTGCACAGTGTGCAGAAGTCGCCAACTTTCTGCAGAGTCAATAGCTACAGACCTCCAAACTTTCCGTGGCCATCAGATTAGCTCAAGAACAGTGTGTAGAGAGCTTCATGGAATGGGTTTCCATGGCCAAGCAGCTGCATCCAAGCCTTACATCACCAAGTGCAATGCAAAGCATTGAATGCAGTGGTGTGAAGCACACCACTCCTGGTGGAGAAGTGGAGAGCAGTGGAGAAGTGTCATCTGGAGTGGTTCTTCTGTGTCTGGCAATCTAATGCCGAGTCTGGGCTTGGCGATTGCCAGGATAATGGTACTTGCTTTACTGCATTGTGCCAAGTGTGAAGTTTGGTGGAGGGGGGATTATGGTGTGGGGTTGTTTTTCATGGGTTTGGCTTGGCCCCTTAGTTCCCATGAAAGGAACTTTTAATGCTTCGGTACACAATGCCATTTTGAACATTTTCATACTCCCATCTTTTTGCAAACAGTTTGGGGATGGTCCCTTCCTGTTCCAACATGACTGCGCACCAGTGCACAAAGCAAGGTCTATAAAGATTAGCGTGTCTGGTGTTATGGAACTTGACTGGCCTTCACAGAGCCCTGACCTCAACCCAACAGAGCACCTTTGGGATGAATTAGAGTGGAGACTGTGAGTCCAACACCAGTGCCTGACCTCACAAGTGCTCTCCTAGAAGAATGGTAAAAAATTCCCACAAACACACCACTAAAGCTTGTGGAAAGCCTTCCCCGATGAGTTGAAGCTGTTATAGCTGTGAAAGGTGGGCCAACTCCATAATAAAACCTGTTTTAAGAATGGGATGTCATTAAAGTTCACGTGTGTGGCGGGTCTCCCAAAACTTTTGGCAATATAGTGTATGTATGTACTGTGTGTGTGTGTTTTATATGAATAAACTTGCACAGGTTTGCTAGTGTCCATTAATAAGCATATATATGACTGCATGAGATTTTAATAATTGCTTGGTATTTGGATAGTAATAATTACATTGTTGGAAATAACTTCAAACACTGCACTCTACTAACTAAGATACCATCAGTTCCTACACACTATAATAATCCGAAAAGTTGAAATCGGATCTGAACTGGTTTATAATTTATCTGTCCCTCTGTGAATTCCACAGAAACGTTTCACTGTTCTGCCTTCAAAAGTGTGTCTCATGAAATACTAACCAGCATCGTTTGGACCCGATCTCCATTATTCTGATAGTATGTATAGTGAAATGCCACCCAGACTGTTGTTCAGGAAAACTTTTTCATCACTTCCAGTTGTTATTTATCTGCTCAAACACCAATGCTCAGTCATTTTTTCATATTTAGGACATTGTCCCTTTAACGTTGTTGTTCTTGGGTACAATTCCAAATTCTGTGCTGCGATTTGATGGGGAACACTGGGTTCCATTACTTTATGACACATATAGCAGTTTTATATTGATCATTGTTGTGAATATTAGAATTATTATTCATTGCGCAATATTTATTTGTGATGATGTTGACATGTATCACAACACCACCACATAAAGTGCCTAAAAAGGTCACACAATTCGATTCAGCTCTTGGCCCAATGAGAACAGCCGCTGGTCGCCGGGCTGTTTTGATTTGAGTGCGGGATCAGGGAGGGGAGCATCCTTCATAAATATTTCTCAGGCCATTATTAAAGCCTCCTTGCATGGATGAGCAATGTCACTATTGGCTTCTTCAGCCCTGTCCTTTATGACATTCCTCACATTCCCCACACTGAGCTGTTTTAGTAAAAACTGACCGGCTGCCTGAAACTCTCCTTCTCCATTTTTTCCACAATCCAAAGTAAAAACAATGATATCCATAAATTTAGCTCAGTATCAGCTAAAATATGACAGTCCTGTTTGACATGAAGTAGTGGAGAGCTCATCCACCCAGAGAAAAACAATAACAAAGAGATGAAGTGATGGATCACCATGGTGACAGACCCGTTTGCACAGCGAGGTCTTGATTAAAGACCACAAGTCGGCTCTTAATAGTTCTCCATCCCCTGTATTAAATAACCTAATTTTTCACCCTGATGTGTCCCGGGCTTTGGGCTCCAGCTGAGCTGGTGGGAAAGTCCTGACAGGAACGCGACGCAGAAGAGTACACCTTACTGTTCTCAGTCATAGGGCACACCCTACAAATAAGGGAGGCCCTGGAATGGTGAAATACGAGTATTATTGTTGTTACTATTCTTGTCAATTTTTTTAATACAGCTCCTGAGCAGAGACACTAGGAGGGCCTTGTCAAGGTCTAAACACTAGATCGCAGTCTATGTTGTAGTTTGTGTCTTAATAAGGCCCTAGCATGCTTGCAGTACAGCAGTTAGGCCTTTATAATTGTGTGTATGTGGTGCTGGGGGCACCATTTCGCTGCCGGCATGAAACCCTGCTGGCTCAGCTGTGAGAAAGGTGCACCTCTTACCTGAAAATAAAAATGGACTTGGGGAGAATAAATCAACAATTACACGATAAGGGGATGTAAGGCTGCCATGCTGGTGAATGGGGAGTGCGTCTGAGGATGTCTGCCACGGTGAAGCCTGCAAATCAACATGGAGCCAGTACCATAGGTACATTACACTGAAGATGTTACTGATGCTTAAAATGGAGATTGCCGTAAGGCTAGTTTTTACTTCACGCATATGTAGCAGTGCGACGATTGCAGTGATCGTGACATAATTGTCATCATTGGGGCCGGCACTGGACACCGGGCAGCACTCAAAAATTATTACAACGCAGAGGCTCCACTCAGTGACACAAGTGAACCTTGGTCATTCATTGGCTAGAGGAAAAGTAGCAGGAAGTCTGAAAGTTGTCGGACCACAGATGTGAAGAATGGTTGGCTGAGAAAGTCTGCAAATGCCGACATTTATATAATTGTGCATTGTAGGTTTATGAAGACTCCCGGATGGCTGCAAACTAAAATAAAATATGTTTGTACTGCAACACCCTGCATGTTTTGCATCAATGTTATTATTTTAATTTTTTATGTAGTTTTTTATATTATTATTCATTTCATTTGAAATCTAGTTTTAGTTTCAGTCTGTGTTAAGTAGGTCTTCCTTTTTTAAAAAAAAATCCTTACAGTTTCCTCACTTGTTTTCACCCTTTGTGTTGCCTAAAGTTTCTTAGCTAGAAGGAGGTCCAAGACAGCTATATGGATGCTAAGGTAGCAGTATGCTAAGTTAAGTAGAAGAGCAGGACAGGCCAGATGCACTGTAGATATCCAGCACTCAGAACGAAACAAGAGCCCCATGCCTTGATTGTGATGAGCAAAGCATATATGGGGTGACCTCTGAGTCTCTGGCAGTGAAACACACCAAGACGTGTAGACTCTGTACAAAGCTGAGTCTGAGAAGCAGGGTGCCTCATTCGAGTGAGGTTTCAAATGATGGCCCTTGTTTCTTTTCATGTGATTTAATGACACGCTGGCCACTGTGTCGCACCGTAAGTCACCCACTGCTGTTTATTCCTGTCACTTAGGAGGAGAAACAGCGGTCTGGCCAGAGCCTGCAGTGCAAAGAGGCCCTGCGATAGTGATCAGAGGAGGCCCCAGAATTTCACTAGCACCGCCGATGGCTGCTGGGAGCACCCGCAGAGCCGCCATGCAAACGGAAGTAAAAAAGATAAGACGTTATTTCTACATTTTTTGTTTTTTCTTCCTTATTTCAGAAACGAATAGGTTCTAGCACATGCATACATAGTATAATAAACTGATTATAATAATATATCACTATATAAAACTAATCTCCATTTTATCTTTATTTAGTATTTAGGCTTTTTTTGTCAAAATGTAGTATTTAAATCAGCAGTTCCTTAACCTAAGTTGTATCTCTAATACTATTTTAGTCCTCTCCTTATCATGATTACTGTATTGGAAAATAAGAGTCACAAGTCACCTTCATGTTCGTAATTTCTACTTCTCGCCCTTCTGTATTTCTTAATAGTAATTTGGGGGGGGGGGGGGGTAAACAGGATACGAAAAAATGCAACAATTTGCCCGATGAATAAGGCGATTACTGTCGCCAGTTCCCGTTGTTAAACATAAGACAGCGTCATTACAAATGAAAACGTATGGTCAGCATATTCCGAAGTGTAATTATTCACGGTGTCGTCCCGTCGTCAGTGAAAAGAAACCCGAAAGCGAGGTTAAGTACTTTCCGTTTGCGGGTGTTTCTGCTTTTTTGGCTGCAGGAAACAGTGACGCGCTCTGCGGGCAGGCACAGTGCGCTTGGTGGCCCCTCAGTCCGCCTTTTGCCTTATTATCGCCGCTGCCACGTTAGGTAACGGAGCGCCATGGAAATGATCCCGAAAACGACGCTTGTGTTCATCACAGTTTCGTGCCTCCTTCTTCTCGGCGCCCAAGGTACGTCCCGCACATCTATATCTAACTTTTTATCTTCTCCCCACCCCCATTTTAAATGCTTGAATAACTCCAGTAAAACATGCCGTCAGACGTGCGATTTACTAAAAGGTTATATATGATAGTTGAAATCTTGTGATATTGACGATAAAGAAAAAATATTTATTTTGGTTATTTTGAGTAAAACTGCTTAAATCGGGTATAATAATATTATAATGCGAATATGTCAATATATATGGGTTTGTTATTTACACTCCTCTGCTTCATACTAAAATAACCAGTTTTTGGGTTCACATTGTTGACAACGTTTGGATGAACTGTACAGTATGTCAAGTAGTAAGGTGTTTAGCTGTCTTCTCTCGGACGCAGGTGCTCCAACCAAGGGCCGGTATATGAAGGTCTCCTGCAGGCCAGACGCAAAAAACGCCAACTGTAATGTCATAAAGGGCCCCCTGATCGATATCGCCGACAGCAGGTGGGTTTTATGAACCGAATATAAGGGTCTGCTCTATAAAACCCGAGCACCGCACCATGAGCACATGGCTGTTGCGTTTTAATATACATTTCTGAAAGATCGATGTATACTCTACCGTGTTTCTCTGCTGGAAATAACAAGGTAAAGGAAATGACGGGCAAAGGTGAAAGTAGTAGAAGGCTGGTATATTTCTCACACCACAACTAGAAAAAAATGTTGTTTTTCTGCCGTGACTGAAAGATTAATCTAAAAAGTGACTTTTGGCTTTTTTCTAGGGCACAAATATGTTTACTTTTGGGCTACAGTGTGGCATATTAATTACAGTTGATAACTCTTATCCAGTCTTAAACAAAAATGCTCATTTGCTGCCAAGCACAATTTCCTCCTTGAGCTGGCTACTAGAGAAGTAGGAGCTAGGAGGCTGATTTCACTGTGCATAAACGAGTATTTCGTAAGGAACAGAAGCCTTTGGCCTGATGAGTCATTTCCCTTTGTTTGCTGTATCTTCTGACATCTTCTGAAGTGAACAGAACAGTTCATGTACCAAACTAGTAAATACATTGTTTTGTATACATTGTTTTGATCTGCGTCATGCTCATAATGGCGAAAGGGACCATCCTCAAAGCACAACTACACGTCTAAATTAACTATGACTTCTGACAAACATAAAAACTCATTTTATCCAGTTTCTTTTTTAGAAAACAATCCTCACCAGGGGACAATTGAGCTGGGTTTAATATGAAATCCAGAATTAATATTAGTAAAGGATTTTGCAGTTATGTTACACAGATGTGGAAGGGCTTGTGATGTCAAACCTAGCAGGTGTCTGGTTGGAGTCCCAGTGTTTGAGTATGAGGTGCTGGAATACTGGGTCATTGTAAGGCTTTTTCAATATAGGCATCAGTAGTTCATCTAAATTTCCCCCAGAATAAATAAAGTGTCTGTCTATCTATCTATCTATCTAGATTTCTTTTGGTTTATTTAAGTATAACTCACAAGTGTTTACATATTGATGGGTAAGTAAATCAGACAGTAGAGAGGTGATGCAATGTCATGTTCCAAAATCACTATATCGAGTGTAAGTGCAGCTATGCTACTGCTAAGCCACTAGTGCACTTAAATAATGACCTCATCCAAATCTTCACACAGTATGGGTTTTCAGTTAAGTGAACACCCTCTCTGCTCCTTCCGTTAATTGGTTCAGACTGCTAGAAAAACCTTCAAGCATAACCAGCTAGTATAGGTGACATCACTGCATGCACCGATTTTGCGTCCTTTTATTTTGTCTTTCTCCACAAATAAGATGAGAGTTTTTTCTTGCCTCACTTAAAAAATGACAGTCACTGACAACCTTGCGTGGTGCTGTCTCAGGCAGCTCTGTGGGCTGGATGCGGTCTGCCTGTTTCAGACAGCTCCACGGGCTGGACCTGGTTCGCCTGTCTCAGGCAGCTCCACGGGCTGGACCTGGTTCGCCTGTCTCAGGCAACACTGAGGACTGGACGCGGTTCACCTCTTAGGCGGCCCCACGGGCTGGACGTGGTTCGCCAGTCTCAGGCAGCTCTGTGGGCTGGATGCGGTTTGCCTGTTTCAGGCAGCTCCACGGGCTGGACCTGGTTTGCCTGTCTCAGGCAACACTGAGGACTGGACGCGGTTCACCTCTTAGGCGGCCCCGCGGGCTGGACGTGGTTCGCCAGTCTCAGGCAGCTCCACGTTGGATGTGGCTTGCCTGTTGCCGTGTTGCATGCCTTCTGTTCTGGGAAGCTCATATTGTTGATGGCGGAAGCTCATTCAACAAAAGAGTTTGCAGGGAGGGGTCGTCCTAGAGGAAAGAGGAAGGGGATGTGACCTCCGCCTCACCCGCTGTTGTATCCGCATTATTATTCCAGAGAGAAGTTTAAATTCAGTCAGGACCCCATGGACGAGTCGTCTGGTGACGGGTCCGGGGATAGCCAGTCCTTCACAGGCATCGGAGGCAAGCCAGCTGCCGAAAGAAAAGTGCCTGCCGTACTCTCACCAGCAGAGGGCAGCACTGAGCTTGACGAGGGAAGTGCCATGGGAATCGATTCTTCCAGCTTCATCTTCCCTGACAAGGAGCTAAAGAAGAACCTGGCAGCTGAGAAGGAGTTAAAAGAGGAAGGTTTCATCCTGTAGCTGGCTATGGATAAATGATCCACTTCATGTTGGTTTGCAGCACAGCATGAAAAGTCGCTCGCCCACATTGCTCAGGATTAAATTCTTATCAAAATGGTGTTTTCTTTCCTCTCTTTATTTTGGAGTATGTATATTATTTTTAAGTAAAAACTTATTATATATAATATATATATATATGAGACAACTACTTTATATTTTTGATAAATTTGGGAAATATATCACCATATACAAGTTATATTGTGCATCTCTGAAAATGTGCTTTTTTGCAATGCATTCTGTAAAGGTTAATGAACAAACAGCCTTTAATCCTCTTGCTGTCTAAATATTTGGCTGGTATGTCCAATTATGTATGTTTTGGGGTTTTCTGCCCAATATATTTTGATAATCATAAACTAATTGACGATAGTGTTGGCAGGCATTACCTTCACCTGAATATAAAACCTGCATGTAAACTTTATTCATGTCAGTACAATAAATTAAAAATATACACTTTTTAATTGACTATTTTTCAAGAATGTTTCAGGTGCCTTCAATACAGTATGGAATTTAATAAATTCTGTGAGAACAGTAGGAAAATATTTAAACCAAAAATGATACTTAATGTAATACCACAATTAGACTGTTCGAATGTTATTCACGTTGCTGATCTGCTGGTGTTTATCTATTCACGAAGACAAAAGAATTAGCACCTTTGAATGTGAAGGTGAACTGTTTTTGCTTGTAAAAACAAAAAGATGCCATACAACAGAAAACGTATTTTAATGAAGCTTCCTTCAGCCCACTTGCTGTCAGACTGCATAGGGTATTTTTGATGCTTTTTCCGGCCTCTCACTGACACTTGGGTGGCGGTGAGTCCTGAAGTTCAATTCCACAGCCGATAGAGTAATTAAACTACTGTAAAAGTATGCATAATAGTAGGGTGACCAGATAATCCTTGTCATCCCGGACACTTTGAGGTAGGACTGGATTTGCAAACTACCATTTCAATCAAAAGGGTCTGGATGTTAATACGAAATGGCTGGATGAGTCTTTCAATCAAGAAAACAAACCAGTCAAAGCACAAGATGAACTGAACTATTTAAGCCAAGCACAGGAGCCTTTCAGGTTTAAAGTAGTTTGTAAAACCTGATGTAGCTCAAAGGGTCCGGGATGACATGGACAGACATGCATATAGTCAGTGTTGGGGAAGTTACTCACAAAAGTAATCCATTGCAGACTGGTTCAGGTCCAGGAAGTACAAATCCAGACCAAGGTTTTGTTTCAACCAGCCAGTTGAGTTGAGTAACAGTCACAAAGTACTCTGCTGGTCGGTTGAAACAAAATTTTGGTCTGGACCTATACTTTCTTGACCTGAGGTTGTGTGTAATGGATTTTGTGAGTGACACACACACACACACACACACACATATATATATATATATATATATATATATATCACTTACTATGGTTTCATTTATTCTTGATAATGTGTTCATGAAATGGTAACTGGCACACTAAATCAGTTCCCGGCGTTTAACCGGAGGGCTTGTTGGCGAGTCACATGACCAAAGTGGAGTTCCAAACGCGGAGTGGGGTCACATGACCGGAGCGGGAGTCCCGGGGTGGGTGGGGCGATGTCACATGACCGGAGCGGGAGTCCCGGAGATGGGTGAGGGTCACATGACCGAGGCGGACGTCGCCGAGGAATTTTCGCAGGGATCCGGAGGTACGGACGCGGCTGTAAGAGTGAGCGTTCCGACATGGTGAGTATTATGGATACCAGTGGGGCGTTTCTCCACCAGTAAACCCCCCGCTTCCGTGTGTTTTTGGTGGTTTGCACACAGGTCTTTTTTATATCTGTCGGGGCATGAGCGCAGAAGGCCACGGGAAAGCGTCGATCCCCGGTTAGGAATCGTGGGCGGAAATGCGCTGAGGCCGACTGTGTTTACCGCGACCGCGTCCTCGCAGCGCTGTCTCGGGGTGCCGACGAGCCGCCCCGCCACGCTAAATCACGCCGCACCGCCAAGATTTCGCTCCGAAACCCTGCTTCGCTTCGGCTGCTTTGGGTTGCCGGCGATCCCTTTGCACGGCTCTCAAGCAGCCAGTTGCACATCCCGGTGGCGAACTTAAATTGGCCACCCCGGTAAGATGTTGGTGAAATCCGGTGGATACATCCGTTTGCTCATTTTCGTCTCCCGTGCTACAGTGCAATATGTCAGGCGGGACGGTGGATGCGGCACCGACAAAGCCACTGCTCAGGTGTCATCTTCCGCGGTAACACTATCTAAAGGGCACCGTCTTCGGAAGCATGTACCGTGGCCATGGGTCAGGCCGTGGGGGGAAAGGAGGCTGCCGTCAGCTTTGATCTGAGCTGACGCAGGTTTGTCAAATTGCACCGCCCGAATTCTTTAACGCCTCCTGGCAAGATGTGTTGGTGCCTAATCGCGGACGGGACGCGCCGTCCTTGAAATAGCCATCGGACCGTCGTCTTCTTTCGAGGGGTAACTGAATTACTTAAAAAAAGAAAAGAGAACGGAATCTCTGCTTTGAATCGCAGTTTGGGTTTAGACTTGAAAGCAATCACTAGAGGCTCCTTTATGAAGATCTAATGCATGTTCCAGTAGCTCAGATTCATTCTGGCTGTAATGTGTCAGGGTAGCACCTGTAAGAAAGCAAAAGTTGTGTAAAATGCCAACAGACTTTTAATTTCTTAATGCCCAAGAGGGCAACTTGCTGTGAAAGTCATTGACTCTCCAAAAATGCCCTGTAGCATCAGGGAGGACAGCCCAGTGTCTGACTACTTATCGCTTGCTTGTGTGCTGTGTCTCCTACAGAGTTTCCTGGGAAGTTTATTCGCCCCTGTGTGCGAGATCGACGTAGTGCTTAATGATGCAGACTCCCGGAAGACGGCCGAGCTCAAGATGGAGGACGGCAAAGTGGAGAAACACTTCTTATTCTACGACGGAGAGTCTGTCGCTGGGAAGGTTGGTGCCTCGGTCTTCAACTTTCCGAAAATTAGTATCAGAGCACTGCATTCACAAAAACCAGGTTATACGTCATCCATCAGGTTTGTATCCCCATAATTCATGTATACTTTCATAACTGTCGCATTCCTGGCAGAAGGAACTCCTGCCTCTTGAGTTTTGTAACTTCTGTAGATGATATCTCCAGGTTTAAGGTGGCTGTCTCCCAGGCTGACCTCAGAAACAACAGCATACATAGGAGCATGGCACATACTGATGGTTAGACAGGTTATATATATATATATATTATGTGTTGGAAGAAAAATAAATTCCAGGGCACAAAAGTGGCGTAGGCATTGTGGGAGAGCGCCCCCATAGGGCGGTGGACTGATTTGCAGTTGTGTGTGGTTAGGGAGCAGCTGGGTGTCCTTCACCAGGGCTGAACAGTTAGCTGTCCAGGGTGATCCCTCGCTTAAAATTAAAAAAAGATTTTCCCTGACCTGGCCTTTTTGTGCTTTGCTCTTCATTAGATTGCCCCAGTAATGGATAGGGGCTTCGGTGCAGTGATTTTATCACCGGGGTTGAGATAATGATTCAGAGATTGACCTGGGTGTTCTTGGATTGGTGAGGAAAGGATGAGGCCTTCCCAGCAGAGGGGCCAAGCCGAGACCTCTGAAAACCAAAAAAACTTAAAAGCCACACACACAAAATGGCTGGTGGGGTCTGGGGGCCCTGGGCTGAGCCCCTCATGCTCACCGATTGGCAGGGGTCTGGAGGAACACCTCCCTAGCATTAGTGTTAGTAGACCATTAGCAGAGCATTAGGTGCGGAAATGATTGCTGGAGCTCAGGTTAAATCACACCTTTAGTATTTCAGCAAAATGGGCATTTATGTCTGTCTACAGCAGACTAGGGCAATAGCCAGCCACTGAGCTGTTCTTACTGGTCTGTGTGATCATTTATAAAAATGGAGGGGAGTGTAGATGGTTAAGTCTATGAATATGAATAGAGCTTTGGCCACAAAACTTTCTTTGAATTAATAATGTATCATTAAAAGTTTATTATTGTAGCTCTGACGTGACGTCTTTTAAAAAAGGCTTCTGCTAAAAGGGTGAAGATGGGAGAGCATGAATTGCCACTTTACCATGTGACCTGCATTCCAGGTGAACCTCACTGTGAAGCAGACGGGGAAGAGGCTGGAGCACCAGGGTATCCGGATCGAGTTTGTGGGCCAGATAGGTGGGTCTTCACCCCCATGGTGTTTATGCTGACAGCTCTGGGGGGAGGGGGGTATGCCCTCTGGGTGTGGGGGATGGGGGGGCATTTGCAGTCACGGGCTCCATTTCGCTAACAAGCTCAGGATAAAGAGTTAAGCGGCGCATGTGGCCGTCACGTGCAGATGGAGGCTGAGCGAGTGCTTCTCTGCCTGCTGCAGCCAGACATGTGCTACAGTGCCCATGTGATGTTATGAACATCTCATATGTGTCGGTCCTGTTCTCTGAGCTTTTGAAATTGCTAGCAGAAGGCATGGTGGTTCAGCAAATTTATTTACTTAGCTGACGTGGGGTCGGCAAGTGCCTGGAGCAAGTGGAGGTTAAAGGGCTGCTCATGGTCCCGACCATAGGCACTGAATCCCCCCAGCCAGTCTGGGATGCGCAGGGCTTGTAAGTAACTGAGCATCTTTAATGAGATGATGTTGGTGATGAGGAAGCTCCCTTTCTCTATCGGTGCACAGAGCTCTTCAGCGACAAGAGCAACACGCACGAGTTTGTGAACCTGGTGAAGGAACTGGCACTCCCTGGGGAGCTGACACAGAACCGCAGCTACGACTTCGAGTTCATGCAGGTGGAGAAGCCCTACGAGTCATACGTGGGGGCCAACGTACGGCTCAGGTGGGCCCCGAAGCGCCGGCGGGGGCCCCCGTCTCCTGCGGCTTGGCATCCTGAGCATGCTCTGAGAATTGGGGTGCATTCGTTCGGTGTCAGTCTGGATTGGCCCGGAATTCAGACAGTGGCAATGTTTGTGGATGGATGGAGCTGGCTGCTTTTTTTTACTGGGTGTTTCAGCCTTCCTGGCTCACTTGCCTATTCCCCCCCC
>JAODKL010000062.1:56034-78860 GCA_026780765.1 Petrocephalus schoutedeni
ATGTTCTTATGTCCTATGTCTCTATATCCTGCATGGTACCATGTTCTTATGTCCTATGTCTCTATATCCTGCATGGTACCATGTTCTTATGTCCTATGTCTCTATATCCTGCATGGTACCATGTTCTTATGTCCCATGTCTCTATATCCTGCATGGTACCATGTTCTTATGCCCCATGTATCTATATCCTGCATGGTACCATGTTCTTATGCCCCATGTATCTATATCCTGCATGGTACCATGTTCTTATGTCCCATGTCTCTATATCCCGCATGGTACCATGTCCCTGTGCCTCATGTCTCTATATTAATGATTGTTGAACATAGTATACGATCACTTGAGGAAGTAGTGAGGATCTTACCAAGCTCTCATTTCGAAATGTGCTGAAAGCCATGAAGAGCAGATAGAGTGCTCTCCAAGCACATGAAGAGGAGGGAAGATCATGAATGATCTGATCTTAGATAACAGGACAAAAATGTGTTTGTTGTGCAGAGTGCCTTCTGCTTCCATTGTTGTCTGTGACATTAAAAGCCCAACAGCAGAGTTTAAACTTCTGAGAGGCGATGGTTCCACTGAACACCCTGTCAATTCGTATAATGGTGCGTGATAACAGCACAGCCCATAAACGACACCTCAGTTGGCGTGTGTGCAAGCTGCTATCTGAGAAGCTCAGCGAGTTGTGACAAGCAAGGACGATGTTTCGCAATGTTTATCAAGAGCTGTGGGTAGCCCCACAAATAAGGCACTCGGCCCTGTCACATGTGATATTGCTGATATGACCAGACTCGGAGCCATCCTCTCTTCAACATACATATGGACTTCAGTGGATGTTCTGGTTACAGTAACTAACAACCGGTTTGAAAAGGGTTATTCTTCTACTCAACCAGTTTGTATTACTTACCAGGTAAAGTACTGGCTCATCCTGAACCAGCAGATCTACTGGTGATTGCTGGGAAAATGGCTGAGTCATCCAGGTACACATTCGACTGTGGCTTCCACTAAGTAATGATTATAGCCTTAATGATTATAACGTGTTTTTCTGAGGGGATTTCATGCATCAGAAACTACCCAAATTTCACATATCCCATTGGGACACTATCCCAAAATGCTGAGAAAGCCATTTGCTCTAAAATAAAGAAAGGGCTTCCTGCAACCACACACATCCCTTTAGAACAGTCTGTCAACCCTATTCTACAGAAAAACAACAGCCAGGAACACACTCCACTACAGCCTACTTTGCTTTGGTTTGCAAGGTGCCACCCCCCCACACCGCACTCTCTGCTCATACACGCACAGCTTCAGATTGGTGCGTCAACAAGACACCATCTGGTTATCCTATCATTACCATTGTTACCTATCAGTTAAACTCCTCATTCCTTAACCTCCTCATAGTTAATTAGCTGTACATAGCAAATACATTTTCCATTGACATATATGCACTGCAGTCAAAGTGCTGGTTTACATAATAGCACAGTGATGCTAAATCTGTACAATTATACACTTGGTTTTACCATATTTAGGCAAAAAATTTAACAAAAATTCTCACTTTGGGGCCCTGCTGAAATGACTGCACCAGCAGACGTCACGAGCCGTGAGCAAAGATGCTTCCGGGAACGCAGATTCGGGCTTGGAAGCCTTCATGGGGCAGCATGGGGCTCTTTCGTCTGTAGAGGGCGCCCTTGCTGTGTTCATTTTAACCATGCACCCGTCTGATAGAAAATGTGTCAGGAAACCTCAAGACCTTGTCCTAGTTAGCTTTAAACAGGTTACATCTCAAAACGTTTTCTGTCTGTCTGTTACAAGAATAGCTGAATGCACTCAAACAGTCTAATGAAGCCTGGTAGGTCTGGCCTTAAAAGTGCTGCCCAAACAAGCAACTCAGGCAATACTTTCATACATATACATACATAATAAGACAAAGAAATAGAATAATGATTCATCTTTCTATCATACAATAAATTAAACCAAAAGTAATACAGTCAAAACACAAGTCAGTCAGATTCAAAAAGAGGTGAAAATTTCAGGTCCAAAAAGTAAAAATCCAGACCAAGATTTTATTTCAACCAACCAGTTGAGTATAAAGAGTCACAGTCCCGGAAACAACAGAGGCAAATGCCTCAGGGTGTATTAAAAGGGTCATAGCGCCTCCTATCACTTTCAAGTATATATTTTACAGAACAAGACCCACCACTGAGCCAAAAACAGATGTGTAAGTGATATGTGCACATGTAATAATATTGCCTTTTTATTGAAAGCAAGTTGCATCTGTATTTTGGTAATAACTGGATTCATTTTAATATAAGCATTTAGGGCAAATGCTTATGTTCCATCTATCTTCAAATTACGTGTCATGCTCAGGGTCACTGTCCCAGGCAGCCACCACAGGGCACAGGGTTAGTGTACAGCCTGAATGGGATGCCAGTCCATCACAGGGCACAGGGTTAGTGTACAGCCTGAATGGGATGCCAGCCCATCACAGGGCACGGAGCTGGGGTACAGCCTGAATGGGATGCCAGTCCATCACAGGGCACAGGGCAGGGGTACAGCCTGAATGGGATGCCAGTCCATCACAGGGCACAGGGTTAGTGTACAGCCTGAATGGGATGCCAGTCCATCACAGGGCACAGGGCTGGGGTACAGCCTGAACGGGATGCCATTCCAGTGCAGTTCACACACACACACACGTAATCATACACTACGGGTGATTCAGAGCTACTAATTAGAGTAACTGCTTGTCCTTGGACTGTGGCAGGAAAGTGGAGTGGAGGGAAGACATGCAAACTGTACTCAGACAGAGCAGATGCATGATTCAAACCTCCAGCCGTACAGATGAGTGCCACCCCTAGAACCACCCTGAACACTCTTCTGAGCGGGAATTGTCTTGCACGCAGTGCATGAATGCTACCAGCTTTGTCCTGCTGCTTCAAAGCTTGGCTGTTATTGGTGCATTTTTACACATTTAGAACACTGTATATTTTAAAGCAGCAGTTGGGCCTGGCTGAATCCCAGCGGAGCTGGGCTGTGGCTTTGAACTCGTAACCTTCTGGTTTTGAGGCTGTATCCTTGGTCAACAAGCCTCCAGAGACCTCATTTCCCAGCTTTTTTTAACAGTCCGAGGAATTCTGAGGCTCCGGACATGCTATGAAAGAGCCCGGAGCAAACCACCACTGAACCTGGGAGGGGCAGAAAGACGACAAACCGGGACATGAATGCCGGATGGCCTCAACAACATTGGAATGTGATATAGCGATGAGCTTTGAGCTGATCTTGCCAGGCGCCCCCTAGCTGTGAGGAAGTCACAGTTGAAAAACATAAGTTAGAACATACTGCATATATGTATATGTAACATAATTTAAAAAAATCGAATGTTAAATGTGAATTGTGAAAGTGAATTGTGAAGGAACAGTGAATTGATTAGGAGACAAGGAAATTCCAAAACAACATATGACTAATGATACACTACAGCCCTAAGATGTACTGACCCGTGGACAGACCCTGGAGGAGCGGGCAGCATCTCTGCCTGCCAGTTTTGATCGGAAATGCTGAGGTGCAGAGGGAGGATAGCTACCAGGTCCTGGGTGCGCCCATCAACGAGGATCAGGACCCAGTGCGGCTGCTTAAGAAGGCTCACCAAAGCTTTCTGCAGAGGCTGCAGAAGTTTGGCGTGTTTGCTGACAATCCACAGCAGCTGCTACAGGTGCACTGTGGAGTAGTGGTTGAGCATTTTGTGGGAATCCCATGGGATGGGAGTCACGTGAAAGGGATGGGACGGGAATGACACGCAGACGGGAGCAGCGGGGTCAGGGATCATAATATATATTTGCAGTTCTAATATGAATAAAGTCATTTCATTTATATTTTTAATTGACTGCGTAGTAGTTTTTCTAAATCTTCTCCTGTCTGCCCTGCACATAGAATGTGTAATATTAAGATATAAATGGCTCTGACAAATACCTATGACTGAATGGAAGCAGTCACCTGACGTGTACAACGGACAGACACCAGTCTGATAAATACCTGTGACTGAATGGAAGCAGTCACCTGACGTGTACAACGGACAGACACCAGTCAGTAAAACACATAGAGTTGGAGAAAACAGCACTGCAGCCTAAAGTCACAGTACAAGATCCCTATATCAATTTTACAGAGTTATCGGGCAAGTCTGCAACTTTCAAAAGGTTTTTAAGACTAGAGTGCAATGGCGTACCAACTCCGTACGCTGCTTGAAATACTTGCAAAGTCATAGTCAAAAATTCCCGGGACTAGTAGCAAAAAAAACAATGGCATGGCTTGGGACAGGATTCTTTTTTTTTTCAGGATTGAGTACTACAGGATTTCATTTTTTTTTTCCATGGTATTGGGACAATACAGGTGGTACAAGAGTGTTAATACCAGAACATCCAGACTCTGGAAGTCTATACTATTAGGCTAACAGAAGGGTCAAGAACTGCCAGCCTCTGCCAGCTGTGCCCCCCCGTACGGTGGTCGGCCAGCTGACAGCACTCTATACCTTACTGTTCCATGTGCTTTTCGTACTGTAAAAATAGTATATATAATATAGCTATTTATACGTATTTTACACTGCTAGCTACTTTTGTTGTTTCATTACTTTGCACTTACCTAAGATAGATATTTTATATGCTTATCTACTGTGCTGCTGTTTTTTGTTAGCATCTAGAAGAGTGAAACAAAGAACCAAATTGCCTGAATCTTGAATCTTGGAGATTCCCACCCAGTGCACCCTGGTGCTGGATACACGGCTGCTGCTGGTGTGATGGCAGAAAGGACACAGCACATGTGCTGGCTTGGTTACTGCATTTATTTCGGTACGGATACACAGGCAGATAAGGTGTTAATTCAGGGCATTAGGGAGAGACGACAGACAGGAACTAAGAGCTGTGCCCCGTGCACACGTCACAGAGGGTTACAGCTTAATGCTTGTACACAGAGGGTTACAGCTTAATGCTTGGACCTTTCAGCAGTCAAAAAGCCAGCTAATAACCACCAGACAATTATTAATAAAAAACAAAAATCTAAACAGGCTTTTTGGCCGAGGAGGACGGGCAAGCAGGGGAGGTGGAGGGGGCGAGCGGAGGCTGGCCACTCAGGTGGAGGACCCCATCTTAGCTTGCAGGCGGCTGATCTTCAGGGGCAAGAGGCCAGTCATTTCCTCACTCAGCTCCAGCTCTGTCTCCACGGCCTTCCGGGCCTCGGGATTCTCCTCGCAGTAGCGGACTACGAAGCTGTAGCACTCCAGCGAGCGGTTGAGGTTCTGGAGCTGCGTGGGGGTATCTGCTGAGATAAGGCGGCTGTGTAGCCTGGCCAGGCGAAACTTAGCCACCAGCCCGGGGCGGAGAACCTCCTCGTCCAGCTTCTCTGGGAACTTGCCGTCAGGCGAGCGGACCGAGTCCAGGAATTTCTGGTAGTACTTCATGGAGGCATTGCAGAGGTGGTTGAACTTCTTGATGGTGTGGGCATCTAGCTCATCCTGCTTGTTGGCCAGAGCCAGCTTGAGGTCCATCATCTCATAGTAGGTGTCGGCCAGCTCGAACTGCAGCTGCCGGCAGATCAGCAGGTAGTACTGGGCATTCAGGTCCTTGCAGACGGGCTCCAGCATGTCCACCCGCCGCTTGTGCATCTTGCATTTGCGCTCTAGATCCTCCTCATAGAAGGCCAGGGCCTTGAAGAGCGCGCTGTGATCCTGCAGCACCTCGATGTGGTCCGTCACGTGGCCATCAATCTGGAAGTAATCCTTGGCCTCGCCCACGTAGGCCTGGCCCACGAGGAAGACGGCGCGTGCCTCCTCGAAGTCCAGCGGGAAGGAGCAGCTGACCTTCTCCTCCAGGGCGCAGATGGAGTCAAAGGTGTCACTGGAGCTGAAGAGCACGGTGCTCTTCCTTCCGTGCTCCTCCTGCTCCTCCTCATGCCGCCTCCCCCTCTTCAGCTCAGCCTGCCGCTCTGGGTCCAGCTCACCGATGTTGTCCTGGCAGGCAATTTCAAACCATGCTTAAATGTACAGACATGTACACATATGAGTACATATCTTAGTTCTCATATATCCCATCATGCTCTGCTCCGAAACAACCTAAGCCTGGAGTCTGAGCACAGTGCCAGCCTCTGGAGCACTAAATAACAGGGAGTTAGGGGTCTTGCATAAGGACCCACTGGAGATGCAGCTACTCTGCCAAGCAAGGGGTTCAAACTGGCGCTTTCTTTGCAATTAAAAAGGCCCCAAATCCAAGCCTTGCAGCTCTCGCATCGCAAATTAAGTATAACACGAGTACAACATGCCTCCCATATCGCAGGAATTTGGAAAAAACAGGCAAAAGATGTCCCAGTGGAAAAGGTCAAGGCACCCTGATCCACGCCTCTTGAAACAGCAGCTTACAGGCGTTGGTTTTGACTCCAGACGCGCCAAAGCATAAACAGAGAGAGGGGGCGGAGACCAGCCAGCTGGCCAACGTCACGGCACTAGCGGAGGAGTGGCCTGCCGCCACCGCCGCTCACCTCCAGCTGCTTCTTCGCGTCTTGCAGGAGGTTCAGGCAGTACTTGATCCAGCACCTGGCGATCTCAGCCCTCTTCTGCTGGAGCTGCTCCCTCTTCTCCTCCTCAACCTCACCTGGAACACAAACCCACTCCCTGGGATCATCTCCTCCCCAGCTAAGTGCCAACACTGAACATTAACACCACAACAGCAAAAACTGTCAACATCATGTCCTATGAGTCTTCCAAGCCGGCTCAAGGGCTCAGATGCCCATTAACTTATTTCTCTTTGCAGTGGTGTCCTCCAACCCCCAGGGGGAGACACTTACTTTCTTGAGCGGCTGCCTCTGAGGGGAGGTCTCCAGCCCGGTTGGCTATGATGCTGGCCGCGGCAAGGCAATGCCGGCCCTCCATATAACAACTCTGTAAGGGGGAAGAATTGTGAGGCGGGGTTTTGGGAGTCCATGGTGCATGGAATGAGTCTCAACTATGACTCACAAATGGACAGGAGTCTCCTTTACCAAAGCGATATGCACTGAGCTGGCACTAGTCTTTAACTACTGTGCCACCTGCTGTCTGGAATGTGATGCAGCACCAGACAGTAGCCCACCATGTGACTGAGACATTACCTTGGTGATGTAGTACTGGGACAGGGTGGCGGCATTGATGGCCCACTCTAGGGGAACGAACTGGTCAAACTGGAGCTGCCTCTGCAGGGTGATGTGACAGTAACGGGCTGCCTTCTCGTACTCATCCAGGTTCTTGTACACTTGTGCCAGGTAGTACAGAGTGTGTGTGTATGCCATTTCGAATCTGTCGGGAGAATGGCGACTTAAGAAGTGGCGATGCCAACAGCGAGAACAAAGAGACCGAGTGTCTGTTTAAAACGACGCAGCCGGGAGGGGGTGGGGCAAAGTGAGGCCTTTCAGATGTTTGCAGTCACACAAAGACACACAAACACATGCTGGAATCTGCAGCAATATCAGCCAATTCCCCCCTTCAAAGGCGCAAAACAAACAAAATGATATTTCTGTTTTTGTATTCAAACTGTCTGGTTAATATTATGAAGCCTCTATTTATTTATGGTGTAAATATTCGGCACACTTATCAAAACTTTGCATCCCACACATATCTAATGAAAACCTGCTTGCTGAATTTTGGATGATGCAGTCACCTCAACAATTTAAACAATTTACTTTTATGGCGCCAAAATGTAATTAATTTATATGACTGGTGTTCAGCCCGTACTATTATGAATTTTACAGCTGGGGAGACTTGGAATGAGATGTACTGCAATATTATATGTCTTTCTATACATTTCCTTTCTTCATTACCCAGGGCATGGACTAGGGGGGGATGGTCAGCATAGGGCCACAGCCCACAGACATCTAACAGGCTCTTAGACAGCCACACAATTCTCCAGTCACCTTAACTGCCTGTCTTCGCACTGCGGGACAAAACAACTGCACTCACACAGACAGCGGCAGGGTTTGAACCCAAAGCCTGCATGCACACACACACACAAAGCAATGCACACTAAATATAAATCTGTTTTCATACAACATGCTACCTCTTGATCCTTTCTTGCTGGGTTATTTCATCTTCTCCTTCCACGAAAAAATCTGTCAGGTCCACTGGGGGCTGGCCGTCCTACAACAAAAAACACAAGCAAACTGCATTTTAATTTAAATTTCTTAAAAACAGGGAACACCTTTATGAATCGCCGTCCGTTTAAGGCGACCTGATCTCGGCGCTAACGCAGGGATTGTCAGGCAGACACAGCAAAGGGGTTAGTCGGTTATGATCGGCTCTTACTTCTTTCATGTATCGGACGTAAATGGCCTCGGCGGTCTCCAGGAAGCCCTGCGCCTTATCGATCTCATCTCGGCCGGCCCACAATATCCCCAACTGATTCTTAAAAGGCAAACATTTCACATATGAATAGAGATTATAAACAACCCTAAATGGTTGCTGTAGCTTTTAAATAAAACTATGGTGACATGTAAACACTCGGCCATCCGTACTATCATGCTAGACATTTTGGATAAAGCGGTTAACAGCAGTAATCAGGAGTTTGTTGCAGATCTGTTGTAAGCACATTAAAAGACGCCAGCATTACCCTGACATGTATAAACACGGAGACATTTTCCCGGGATATGGCGCACTTGTCCAGCAGGTTCATGCAGTTCATCAGGTGCTCTTCTCCTGCTGACAACTCCTCGGTCTCCACATGGTTCACCCCCAGATAGTACTCAATCACCCCGAGCCTGGCGAGTCTCATCCCGGGCGCTGAATCGCCAAGGTATCCGCCCTCTCGCCGGTCTTCATCCCCGGGCGTCTCTCTCTGGAGCTGCTCGGCCTCGCCGTCCTCGTCATTTTCTTCGCTGCCAAGGCTCTTCAGCGTGCTGTGGATCTCTCTCAGCAACTCTCGGGCGTTATACTTGGAGCGAAAGGGATCATTTTCCGGGTCTTTTCGGGACTCGACCTCGGACTGGTGTTGCGCACTCCGAAATTTCTCGCAGACGGACCTCCATGCCGGGCCGCAGGAGGACGCCATTTTGACCGCGCATGCGCAGAGCGTATCCGGCAGTCTGCGCCGCTGTCAGAGAGGTGTGAGATCAGCCTGCGACCGGGCGGCATCACGTATCCGCTCCGGTTTGTTCGGTGTCGCGCTGTACGTCCATGAGCTCGGCGAAGTGCATTACTCCGTTTCCCTCCTCCTCCCTCACCGTGTTTAAGAAGCAGATCCACAGTGAGATTACATTGTTAGTTAGAAACGGCGCCGCTTTTCCTACATCTCATTTGATATGTTTGATAGGGGTCACAAAGGGTCAATTTAGGGTCTCTGTTTTCCTAGAATTACCGGGGAAAATATACAGGGAAATGTTTTGGAGAAGTAAAACCAGAATCTGGGCTCTTCTGCTCATAAATTGTTGATACGTTTCGTACAGATGCCTGTAAGTAATAATAATAATAATAATAATAACAATAATAATAGTTTATGAGGTTTTTCGTAATGTTATACAATTAAGGGACCGAAATTATTAAACTTGTTTCAGAAACACAGAGTCTTCAAATACGGAGCCGGCGGAGGGGCAACCGCCCCGGACCTATCATCGCATGGGGGGCACTGCAACACAGCTAAATCTACCAAGAGCCCGAACACACACACATACACACACCACCCTTACTATTCTTTTTACAATGGTGTCGTTCCTTAAATAGTTTTACATGGTTAGGTGTGCCCCCCTTATAGCGAGCATTAAAGCACCCCTGTCCACAGCACAGTTTCCCCCCTGGAATGGCTCTACGAAGGAGCTTAGCGTCTGCAGCAATTCAACGCAAATAGCGTATGACACAAGTCAGCGCACAGAGACGGCGATCCGCGCTAATCATAGATCAGGCACAGAAAAGCAACGCGCTGACAAACTTTAAAGGAAATCAGGCGTCTGCAATAACACACTTCCTCCTTCCCATTTATTTTCTGCCAGCTATTTTGCCCACTCCCCGGTTATTGCCCTGTAGCAGTTTGCGCTGGCTGCGCAGGTTACCATAGCAACGCCCGGTCGCCCGTAATTCACCAAAGCGAGCTCGCTGAGTGAGCGCAGACACGCAAACCCGCACGCTACGCCTGAAGGTAGGCGCATTGCTTTGCACTGTTCATTTGTTTTTTAGGTCTCTCTGCTGTATTTATTGTAGGATCGCAGCATTATTTAATCATTTTTCTTTATTGCATTTCATTCCTAGTCAAACACTGTAGGCTAATTGCTGTGCTCCTTACTTAAGGAGACGTGCAGAGTAGATGACTGTTTTCCACCATTTTGGAGTCATGGCTGCGGCAAAAAGCGTCTCTTAAAATTGCACAAAGGAAAACAAATTGCAATAAGACACGTAATTTATTCCATATAGTTTGCAGAATACAAGCATAAGTGTAATATACAGTCGCAGGCACCCACGAAACAAACCTAACTGATTAAGTCAAGCGTTACTAGATCACAGGAATTAGGAACTGTAAAAAGACGCTCGATACCTTTGGCCTCTAAATTATAGGGTGTCGATATATTCCACTACCCATCCAGTTGCATGTTTTCATTAACGTGCATAATTAAGTTGTTCACAGAACAACAATTCTTTTGGATACTCCAATCCGTTAAACTGGGAGGTTATTTTATAAGAATCATTGATAGAAAATGATTT
This sequence comes from Petrocephalus schoutedeni, assembly GCA_026780765.1. Lineage (NCBI taxonomy): Eukaryota > Metazoa > Chordata > Actinopteri > Osteoglossiformes > Mormyridae > Petrocephalus > Petrocephalus schoutedeni. The sequence continues at coordinate 66,716 of JAODKL010000062.1, forward strand.
GCTGCTTGGACGTGTTACTGTTTGTATTTTACTTGTCAACTCCATGGCTGACTCACTATTGCACTATTTGATGTTTTCAAGAAAATCAATCTTGTTGACAGAAAGAAAATAGAGAACTGGACAGAATTTCGAGCCTCACAACCTGCCATGGCTGCTCACTGACTTGCTGTCCTGCCTGCTTTCTCAGTGTTGCATAGGCAGCTGGTCCACCTTTTAAGAGCTTCTGCCTCAATATACAAATTAGCCCCCATTTCACAATATAGACACCAGCAGAGGGAAAGTCACCTTTGTGTGTGGATATATGTGTATATATAGACTGCGGCTTTTTTTGTTGTAATTTATTTGATATACAATGAAAGTATAGCAATAAAAATCAATTTGAAATAGGCAAGCCACTGTTTTAAGCAACTAAATATTTAGGGGCATCTCTCTTTTACAGATAATTGGCACAGTCAAAACATGGCCCCACCTAGAGAGAGGTTACGCAAACACAAGTTCACAGACGCTGAGCTGGACATCCTCGTGAAGGAGGTCACTCGGCACGAGGACACGTTGTTCGGTCTGCAGGGGAACCGGCTGACCGCGCGCGAGAAGTACAAGATCTGGTTTGGGATCACGGAGCAGGTGTGCTCTGCGTCCGGCCTCCAGCGATCCATCGAGGACGTCAAGCGGCGCTGGCAGGATCTACGAAGACGCACCAAGACCAAAGTACTGGAGGCCCGGCGGCAGATATGCCGGGAGCGGCCGGCATCCTCACTCTGCCTGTCCTCCGTGGAACGGAGGGTGTTCGACTCGCTCAACGTCCATGCCACGGTGAAACACGAGGAGCAGAACGCAGCTGTTTGTCACCTCCCAGAAGGTACAGTAAGGGGCCTCGCCTACCACATGTATGGTTTTGGATGCTCAGATAAGCCATTTTGCACTGTATTTACCAAAGCTGTAGAGGTTTTGCACAGTCCTCTTTTTTATTCTTTAAATTACTTTTATGTTTTATCGCTAATTAAATGGTACTTATGCCATCCTTTGTTATGTTACTTTCTTGTCCTGTAATCTTACCTCGTTATGGAAGCATGATGTAGAGGTTAACAATCCCTCTATGTGCTTTCAGACTTTTTTCTTGAGGCAGGGGCAGAGTCTCTGGAGACATGCCGACAGGCTGTGGAAAAGCCACTGGCCCCCGTGAAGGACGTCCCCACTGAGGACCCCAGCTTTGCGGCCGTCCTGTCTGCGCCTGACACCCAACAGCACGATCAGCCATCCGTCTCGTGCCCCGAAGTGTCGGTAAAAAACGAGGTCCACTGCCGGTATCCATCCGACGAAAGGGCGGAGGTCATGGAGGGGGGGGAGGGGGCCACCCTCTGTAGTGTGCTGACGCCCTTCCCTGGACTGAGGGTGCCCCAGAAGTGTGCGGACGCAATCTGCCACAGGAGGGCACCGCTGAGCTCCTTCGAGCAGCAGCTGCTGCGGGCGCATCGCGAGCACACGGCGGCACTGCGTGAGGGCTTCCGCCTGCTGGCAAGGCAGAACCGGCTGCTGTACCGCGAGCTGTGCGAGACCAACAGGAACGTGGCGCGCGTGGCCTCGCGGATCGCCGACCGCAGCGAGAGTGTCTGCGATGTAGCCGACGAACTGATGGGCGTCCACCATAAGATCAGCGAGAGCATCGAGGCCACCAACTGCCTACATGACCGCGTCGTCGAGCTTCTGACTGCTCAGCAAGAGCGCCCCCTCGTTATCCTGCCACACCCCCAGGCAGACAGCCGGCCGGGCCCCTCAGGTGCAGAAGAGGCCAGCCTTTAACGTGCCATGCTCTCTCTCTGGCACAGATCCCGTTATGGAGACTGCCGACGAGGGAAAGGAACAGGCCAGCTGGGACTGGGAAAGAACTGTCGGAATTCTGTAAATTCTCACAGGTCGGTGTGCGGCTCAGCGGGTTTCTGCGCTGTCTCTGATTGGAAGGTTGCAGGTTCAAATCCTAGGATTGGGAGAGTGATGTCACCCATGGACCCCTGAGCAGGACCCTTAACCCCCAGCTGCTCCCAGATTTATCAAAAAAAATTGTCACTTTGGATGAAAGTGTCTGCTGTATAATTAAACTATATAACGTGAATTTGTCGTGTTAATTGGAGGTGGCTTTTTAATGTGATGCGGATATATTATTTTAAAAGCATAAATATTTTTGTATAGCCAGATGAAATTAATTTAGAGAATACCTTATAAATTAGAGAATTTTTTTAACCAGTCTAGCATAATGATGGCTATTCATAAACTGTATGCCCTTCATTGTCTGATTGCGGTTAAAATACGTTTTGCACAAAAAATAGGTTTATTAAAAAATTATAATATTATTAAAAAAAATCAAGACAAAGTGATGATGCTGTTTTGAGGCATGGGGCGTTGATCTAGTACAGACAGCTAAGGCCATGTGAGACTTGGCATAACATTGCATTACTTTTTTTTACAAATGGTTGACAAACAGTCAAAACTTTCTGATATTTTTACCCGACAAGCAACGCTGCCTATTTTGTCTCGAGGCCAGTTGTACCTGTATGACATCAAGATTCCCGAGTCCTTGGAAATAATGCTGCCCGATGTAACATGGTCAGTTTGGCCATATTAAAAGGTTAGGAGCAGCCTACACAATGCACTATACACTGAAATGCTTCACTAAATACTTGAGAACTTCCATTCCTAAGGAATGACAGACTGGAGAAGCCACAGTGCACTTCCGGACTTTTCTTGCACAACGTACCTGATCCAGGTAAGACATGATTAGCTAGTTAAGCCAGTGATAGGAGCTTCTAACATGCAAATGACAGGTTGGACTAGAAGATGATATGAGTTTTATGCATGTTTAAAATCGCAAGAGGGATGCAGAGATATCAGCTTCAGACTGCCAAATGGGCCTTCTGCTAGATCTCCAGGTGTTACTGGGGAGTTTGACACTCTTCTGGGCCACTGTCTGTTTGGTAGAATCAATCTTTTTGCCAAACCCCCTCTAACGGCTCTGAGAGACCATCCACTGTGCTTTGAAAACAAAAACCACAAAGCAGAGGACTAGCTCAGCAATGGGCAAACATTTTGACCCGGGGCCACATTAAAATTTTTAATCGTAAGGCAGACCTCTTCCGTTACAAGCGGCTTAATACAAATTTAATCTTCTACATATGTGTATGAGTTATTAATAAATATGCATAAATCATGATCTGAAAATTAAATGGTGTCCCCTGAAGTCTATTGCTTAAAGCAGACTTTACTGGACAGAGTCTATGTTACTCAGTTTGATAGTTATTAGTCCATTTATGCTATTGTTTGTACCTTTAACAAACTCGGTGCTATTATTAAGAAATATTGTGAGATAATGCAAAAGTCCATAAAGCCACAAGTTTAAAAAATATTATTGGTAACACTTTATGTGGGGGGGCACAAATACTTGTAAAGTACAAATCATAATATAAAATATAAGGTATTATAAAGTACAAGCCATGAGCATGCATCATGATTCATTAATAATGAACAAACATGAGATCAGTATCTCACTTCTGTTGTTTATTGCAAGTTCCTTCAGTGCTTCCCTTCAGTAGTTCATGAAGGTTTATAAAATTAACAGATTTAGTAGCAAGTATAGTAACTGCTTGGGATTAGGTGTGTGGCAATTTATTAATGAACAAACATGATGTCAGTATGTAAGTAAGACTTTGTGGTTAATAAACGCATAAGTAACAGCCTAATAATACATTATTTGTGCCTCCTGAAGTAAAGTGTTGCCATTACTTTTAAGTAGTTCTGCAACCCTGTCCCCTTAAAAGCTCTGACCAAAAGTATTGATGAGGAAAAGCTCACCTAAAATAGGATCTCTCTCTGCTGACAGCAGACAGCACGGTGCAGAGTGCTCCATCTAGTGGCCTAGGTGCACATATACATATAAATCTTTTAAACATAGTTCTCTTTCAATTAAAGGTCCTTCTGCATATATGTCCGAGGTTCCAAAGGGGCCTGAAGGGCCAACGGAACGTAGACGATGTAAGCAACAGGTGTAGCTGGCATGCCAGCCATAAAATGGTACAGTGCATGTCTAACTTATACCAGTAACACTTGACAGCGATAATCGTAATCGATGTTATGCATGCATTTACTTTACTGTACTTTTAATCATCATTTTAATGTGTACTTTTACGGTGCAAATACAGTGATGTTTGCATAGCATCTAAGTCTCCTAACATCCTATTGGCCAGAACATACCCCAGACATTAAGCAATGAATACCTGTATGCGCTGATCAGCCATAACGCTAAAGTTGAATAAAGTTGAAGTTGAAGTGAATAAGACTGACTATGTCATTACAATGGCACCTATCATGGGCGCCATCATATATTAGGCAGCAAGTGAACAGTCAGTTCTTGAAGTTCATATTCTGGAGGCAGGAAAAATGGGCAGGCATAAGGATCAGAATGACTTTGACATGGGCCAAATTGTGATGGCTAGATGACTGGATCAGCAGCTCCTAAGCGGCTGGTCTTGTGGGGTGTCCCCCCTATGCAGTGGTCAGTACCTGAAGTGGTCTAAGGAAGGGAGATGGGGTCCTGGGTGCCCAAGGCTCATTGAGGCATGTGGGCTAGCTTGCCCTCCTGTCTGGTACAGTCCCACAAGGGAGCTACTGTAGCACAAATTGCTGAATAATGTAATGTTAGCTGAGATAGAAAGGTGTTAGAACACACAATGCTTTGCAGCTTGCTGTGTATGCGACTGCGTAGCGTCAGACCGGTCAGGTCTGCTGACCCCTGTCCACTGCCGAAAGCACCTACAATGGGCACATGAGCTTCAAAACAGGACCACGGAGCAATGGAAGGAGGCCTGGTCTGATGAGTCACATTTTCTGTTACATTATGTGGACAACTGGGTGTGTGTGTGTCGATTATGTGGGGAAAAGATGGCTTCGGGATGCACCAATATTGTTATTAACATTTTGCTTAAAGTGCCAGGTAAAGCTGATGGGCTGACCAAAGTCTGTCCTACCCTGGCCGAGCTGGAAATCCTGTAGTCCCTGGCACTGCAAGGGAATTCCAGGGCAGACATGCTCCCGGCTACATGTAGGCATGCAGTGTAGTAGCCTTCTCTCATGGTGCGCGTCCACACGCCGGCCATGCATGGGGGGAGGGGGGGCATGCATTTCGTCAGTTTTCTGTTTCCCCAGAATGAACTCTGCCAGGGCGTCTGCTGCCAAAAGCTGTCAGATGAAAGCGTGGGTGTTATATTCTTGTTTTGAGAGGCGGAGGGGGTGGAGCCATCTCCAAGTGTATGATATATCAACTTATCTGGAAATTCTACTTCTCTCATAAGGAAGCTGATCAAAAGTGGATAACACCTCGGAAGAGAAGACAGCTGTCCGTTATAAGGTAAGCAAAGCTGTTGGACCGCCTTAGCGCTGGGGAGGTGCGGATGTTTGGTAGATTGTTGCGGTAAGTCAGGATCTTCAAGCTTAGCAGGGCACTGCCGAATCCACTGGGGGCTATTCAGTCTCTCTAAAAGGTGCAAGGTTCTAGCTTAGGGGAGCATTTCAGTCTCCCTAACATCCCAAAGGCACAATTTCAGGATAAGTGGGGGGCAGACAAACAGACTGGGTGGTGGGGAGGAGTCAGGCATTCACCTTTGTAAAGACTGGTGCCAGGCATCGCAGCTAGGAGAGCTCACTGGATCATTCACATCTGTGCTGGCGTAAACAGGCTGAATAACCTGAGGTGGTCCCCTAGGGGGCGGCTACAGGACGGCGGCTTGTGGACACCTGTTCACTACTGGGTCATCGGGCTCGGAGCCACGGGACCAGATGCATCAGGGCCGGCTGAGACTGCGGCCGTGGCTGGAAGAGCAGATCCGGTCGGGGAAGTACCCAGGCGTGACCTGGATCGATGAGGTACGAGGGTCGGGGTTCTCATTGTGACCACGAAGGGCCACTTGTAGTCCAGCCCTCTGTGAGGAATGGATGGCCTCAGCACTGTACTACGAATTCACCCTAAAGAGCATGGATCTGCACGGGCATTACCGCGCCCCCCGTACGGGAAATGTTTCGCATGAAACAGAAAAGTAATTTCACATTTCTGCTACCGTCAGTGTTGAAAGGTGGTCATGCTTTATGGAGAAGTCCCTCATAGCTTCACGGTAAATGCGGGTTTAAGGGGCAGAACGAGTTCAAAAGTTTTTCTCTGGTAAACATTCCTGCTCGCGTCGATAAGCAACATGCAGAGGTTACTTCATATGACATGTAAAGTGGGGCAACACGCCAGCACAAACAATGGGACAGAATCCTCACAGCTTCTTGTAAATTAGGTCATCTGCATTCTGTCCATCTGCAAAAGACACCAACCATGTAAAATAGTCTGAGAGATTTCTTAGCAGACAACTGAAGCATATGGCAGATCACTGATTTTCTCATTTTAAATTGGGTTTAACTTTCATAGATGTTGGATCTTGTTTATTTGAGTGTTTCTTTCAAACTGTAATCTTGAAAACAGGGAATATGATATTAGTGTGTTCAGATAACACATAATACATACACAAAAACCATCCCATGCGATACATTCTGACACCCGGTTCATTACAATAGTCACATAAGATACATAAAAGTGTGACAGAATGTAAGACTAGAACAAAATAATCACACAACAAATCTTTTTGCAATTATATAGCATAGGCCTAACTAAATTTTGTCTTTTGACTCATGAAAATGAATAATCTGTATTATCATTATACATATATTTTCTATGATTTTTCAAAGAGTGTGAAATATCATATGCAGTGTCAAATTATGCTATAATTTTCTTCTACAATGCATTCTGCTGTGTATAGGATATTATCCTATAAAAATTTAAAATATAAAATTATGCATCTTATCAGTAGTTGAGATAAATGTGTACCACTGGGTAAAAGTGTTTACACACATTATACTGTTTTCATCGAATAAAAAATGTGTATTTTTACCGCCAAAAATGAAGGACAAAATTGCCTAACAGGTATTGTTTAAAAAGGCAGGTCTGGTGGTCTTTTCATTCTCTCCTGCTATGGGATTGTATTTTCAGTGGGGGTCTATCCATGTGTTTAGGCCCACCGCTGTTCTTTTTAAGCCCCCGGGACAGCTGCAGCCCAACCCTCAGCTCTGTACCCCTCTCTTTCACCCCAGACGGCCGGCATCTTCCAGATCCCATGGAAACACGCCGCCCGACATGGCTGGAATATTGACAAGGACGCCACCTTATTCCGAAACTGGGCCATGCACACCGGTACGGGGGCAAGCCCGGACAGTGGCGGACAGAGAGCCACACGCATGCACGCCGATCGCATAGCCGGCTGCCACCGAAAGCCATCCGTCACACGGCGGCAGGCCTACCAGAGTCAGCACTTACAGACACTCAATCTTCTGCCCTGTTTCACTTATTCATATGAAAAAACAACATACATTTAGTAAATAGTCAACTATACTTTAACTCGCTGGTAATTATACATTTGGTAAAATTAAACCACCCACTCTGCTTCTGTGAGAACAGAAAAGGTATCAAAAAAGAAAAAAATATATATATATTTTATACTTTTTGAGGGGAAAAAAATTAACTGATGTAATCTAAAATATAGGCAAGTGTTCATGTACGTGTATATACACACACACACACACACAAAGACAAAGATTATATATCTAAATCATTGTGGGGCTCTCCATTCTAATCTCAGCTATGGCACCTTAACCATAAGGAAGCAAACAAAATGCAATACTTTTGGCATTTTTCGATTTTTTTGATTGCAGTCACAGACTTTTATAAACTTTTATAAACTTGAGTTGCCCCTTGCAGGGACTGAAAAGAATGACCCCCCCCCCACTATGTAATAGTAATGTAGTAAATTATTTTTTTATTAAAAAAATTAATAACTATATGCCGACAGAGTTTTTAGACTGACGGTATTCTTAGCCTGGTTCTATTGAACCAGTATCAGAATGTATTCAGTGATGGAGACTTCTGAGCGCCTATGTAATGGCGCTGGCTAAGGGCATCTGCTAAATACTGTAAATATCAATGTAACATACACAAGCCCTCACACACACATGGATATGAATATATATACACACATTTTTCTGGGACTGTGTCAGCATTATGAACTTCTACAACATATTCAGTAACTGTATTCTTGCCAATGTTTAGGAACTGACAGCAGGCGATTAATCTCAGGAGATACTTTGCAGTGACAGATACTTAGCGGTGACTCATTTTACAGCAGCAGAAAACACCGACCTTTCATCTGCTCCTTCCGCCCGAGCGGGATTTCTCGAGAAGGCTGGATAAGGCTGTGCTGATCGTAATCTCTCCCCCCCCCACAGCAGCTCGCCTCTTTCCTCCAGTGTGTTCGGTCCCTGCATGTCCCTGGCTTCCATCACTCTCTCACAGCACCTTACCCTTTTGTCACCTTTTTTATTTACCTCTCTGAGGAATGTGACACCCGACACAGCTGCCATCGGCGCGGATCTCCGTACTCAGGAACGGCTCTCAAGCTTTCCCCCAGAGTCAGAAATAAATTGCATGGGGTGTGTGACAGCCCTGCTGATAGGGGGGTGGTGGCGGGGAGGTGTGTTCAAACCCACAGCCAAAGCGCCCCAAACAGCGCGCCACTTCAACTCAACAGCCGCTTCCCTTTGCCGCCCGCAGGCAGATACAAGCCTGGCATCGACAAACCCGATCCCAAGACCTGGAAAGCCAATTTCCGTTGTGCCCTCAACTCCCTGCCAGATGTGAAAGAACTCCACGACAGGAGCATCAAGAAGGGCAACAACGCGTTCAGGGTCTACATGATGCTGCCCTCCATGAAGTCTGCTAAAAGGAGAAGGGGCAAGTACCACTCAGCCATCCATGCCCCATCCCCTGTCCCCCATGCTTGCTGACACAGTAGCTACAGACGTCACTTCATTCGGATGCAAGAGAAAATCTGCAGAGACTGAGAGAAAAGAACAGTATAGAACCACTACTGGGAGAGGACCTGGGAAGCTGCACCACCTAAAATGAGTAAATTTAGGTGGAAAATTACCTTAATAGTTTTACTTAAAAATGACTTTTGAGGAGATGAGCAAATACAAGACCCCGGTTTCAGAGGCTGAGGTTCAGGCTTCCATCAGTTGTGACCAAACACGCAAATAAGTTAATAAAATCTGCAGTCAATATTAATTGAAAGATTAGGAGGGGTGAGGAGATCCCAAACCCCTATATGCCCCAGTGTAAAGCTGAAAGAATCCATGTGTGCATGGGTGGCAAACATTTCTATGCGCACTCATTCCTGCCCTCTACTAGGACAGAGGGAGTCAGTCACAGACTTCAAATACATGGCAGGGGGGTTTTTCTCATACCCCGACACCATCCCCGCCGGAGCACTCACCCCGCTGGAACACTTTCCAGGTGAGCGGCCGAGCCAGTTGTCACAGTGTGAATAATCTACATGTGTCTGCAGAGAGCGCTATGCTAGGGACATAAAACACTGACCATCAGTGAAAGTACAAGTTAGCTTTTCTGACCCAAGTGAAGTGGGTGGTGCTTCCAGCCACATTCTGAAACCTATATTTCCAGTCATCGACACTGAAATAAGTGGGGTCTATCTGAGGGATAAGCTCAGAGGGTAATACTAGTTTTCTACATTTGAAGATTTGTGCAAAACATCAGTTACTGTGGGCCGAAAGTCACAAGAAATGAGATGAGTTTTTACAGCCAATTGTTCATATATTACCGCATCAAATGCTGAGGATTCACTCATGAAACATGCTCTCTGCAGACGCTTGCTGCAGGTACAGGGACGACGAGTCTGGTTATGTCCAGGAAGAAATGTCTCACCCAGGTGGCCACGCCACCCCCACCACGCCCGAGAAAGCTCAGGACTACTATCTTATGCAGTCCCCGTACTCCTCCGACCCAAGTGGCAAGTAAAACCGAAACAGAAATGCTGTTGATGGATAAGGTGATGCCGCCTGTTGAGTAGGCTGATAAATATGACGTTTTAATTAATCCACAGGCAATCCACATAGTTCTCCAGGAAATAACGAACATGCACAAGCTGTAATGAAGGTGAGCTGACATTTCACCACATTTAAAATACTTTAAACCTTTCATTGTTTCCAGACCAAACATAGAATGTATTGTTCAGCCAACAAGGAGCAATGCCTCTAAAATCTACAAAGAATGGGGAAATGCAGCAACTGGAATTAAAGCTGCTTCCTTTTGTTCCTCTAGATAGTGGAGCACCTGAAAAACACGGAGCACTGGACTCAGTCACATGACAGCAGTCGGAGCTGGGGTGGCTTTTACTGTAAGTTTTCAGCGAGCTGAGGCCAAACTTCCTGGCCTTTTTTTAAGTTTTACTGTTGGCTGAATAACTCCTTTTGTATTTCTGCACCAGCAGGTGAAGGAATGGATCACTCCACACCTCAACAAACAAGCTACCACATCTACAGCGGGCAACATAAACCCTTTTTCTCATAACTTCTTGTGAGCAGATAACGTCATGGGATTCAGAGACTCCACAGGGACCTTGTAGGTGAACATGGACCATGGGCCAGCAAGGCTTTCTGTCTCTTTGGGACCACAGCTGCAGATTTCCTTAAGAGAAACACGTCTGTCCTTCCATGGAAGGATGATATAATAGGCAGTTTCACACCTTAGCAACATTTTTACAGAACCAGAACCTTCTGTTGCAATCACACTGCAGGAACTCTGCTCGATTGTAGTTCCTCGGAAGCCGTTCCGGAACACTTTTTAGTACCTAAACTCCTGGGGAGGTCCATACAGCCATAGCTTGCAGATGGGCTGACCACAAGCACCGGTGCCAACTTGAAAATTACGCGGGAGTGCGGGGAAGAGAATATAATTAGCGGAGAAAACCTGAGTAAGTGGACTTTTTGTATTTCAATTACATTTAATGAATGCATTTTTTGCTTGGGTCTCTATATTTCTACATCGGAAAAGTCGATCAATTACAATATACTTTTTGTTTAACAGCGCTGGTGCATTGACCTGCCAGCGCGTATTGGTGGAATACATTACACAGTTTTTTATTCTATGAAACTAAAGATCGATCTGCTGGCCAGATTTTACAAAGAAATAACGTTGCGGGTTGTACAAATACAATATAAATAAAAGGCTGCGTCACATTTTGATCTCGATTGCTCCCCCCAATAACTTAAAATGAACAAAAGTTGTGCATCCTCCATTGTTATGGGGTGGCAGCGTAGTTTTGAATCATGTGTGTAGTTTAATCTATGAGCTTTTGTCTCCCATGATTATTGAGCATAAAGGTCCCAATTCTGCTGTATGGTGTGAAAGCGACACACTAAAGTGGCCAGGAGCTACAAAAGTTCCAGGTGAAGGCAGAGCAGGTTACGGTGCGAAAACGTCTGCCGAACGAAGCTGAAACGCTGAATCTGAAAGTACAGTGGCTTACCTGGCGAAAATCTCCAGATAGCTCAAAGAACATGAAGTGTTCCAAATATCTTATGTAGCTGAAATATTTAGCAGTGAGTTTGTATGGTATTTTTTTGGTTACTATAAAATATTTGCAATGTAACCTTTGTTAAAAAAAAATGACTTTTTAATAAAAGTTATTTGTGTGGTATTTGGATTTTCATTTTATAATATGACAAAAAAAAAAAAGTGTCAGGTGTTTACATTAACGTGCAACATCACATCTAACATCTAAACAAGCTGAAACTGCAGCTGAATTTCCCTGACAGCATACCTGAAGCGAAATACTCAGGAACCGCATCGCTATTTGCACCCTTCAATCAGCTGGACAGCATGACAATTCAGAGGAATCGTTGTAGTTGCTAGGAACTAGGGAACACCGAATAGAACTAGGCATCCCAGCTGGAGGAACCCAATAGGCATCCCAGCTGGAGGACACCAGCAGGGCTTGACCTTGGCAGGAGCCGCTAGATGCATTATGTGTCCAACAGGGGGCAGTAACAGGAGCCGCTGGACGCCAGATGCATCACCTGTCCAACAGGGGGCAGTAACACAGGGGCTGCTAGACGCCAGATGCATCATGTGTCCCACAGGGGGCAGTAACACAGGGGCTGCTAGACGCCAGATGCATCATGTGTCCCACAGGGGGCAGTAACACAGGGGCTG
>JAODKL010000062.1:79209-96089 GCA_026780765.1 Petrocephalus schoutedeni
GCATCACGTGTCCCACAGGGGGCAGTAACACAGGGGCTGCTAGATGCCAGCTGCATCACGTGTCCCACAGGGGGCAGCAACACAGGGGCTACTAGATGCCAGCTGCATCACGTGTCCCACAGGGGGCAGTAACACAGGGGCTGCTAGATGCCAGCTGCATCACGTGTCCCACAGGGGGCAGTAACACAGGGGCTGCTAGATGCCAGCTGCATCATGTGTCCCACAGGGGGCAGTAACACAGGGGCTGCTAGATGCCAGCTGCATCACGTGTCTCACCACTGCTACGACGCCAAACAAACAGTCTTTTTCAGAGGCGATGCACAGCAGGCCATCGTTAACTGTTCCCTTCTTGGCCGCCATGCTTCACTGCTTGTATCGCTGGCAGCCGGTGTGCTCCCATCTCCCTTCCAGTCACAGCATGCCCTGCGGGAGGCGTCCCCAGCCTAGTTCCCGTGTCCTCCCAAGCACCACGGGACTGCCCAGCCCGGCGCCGAAACCACAACGCATTTTACATCTTGGGCCGCATCTTATGACCCCGCCCGAGCGACCTTATGATCTGCGCGGCACCACAGCCCTCCGAGGGTGACGGCCAGAGATCCACGAATGTGGTGAGAGACGGAGTGGGAGGTACAAAGAAACACCCAGAAGATCTTAAGAAGCAGTTTTACTGAGACTCATCCACAGCATCGGACGAATAAAAGTTGACATTTGATATTGATATTTCAGATGGCAGATCCCTCCTAAGGGAGACGGAGTTAATGTCTGATGGCATGTGATGGGGCCAGGAATGTGACAGAATCCAGAGCTCAAAGGGGGGTGGAACACAGAGTCCAGCAGCCGGGGGTGATGGTCCATCAGTAATCGAAGGCCCTACTGAAGCTTCTCTTCTGGCCTCTTCCTCTTCCTCTGTCGTTGTTACCCCTGAAGTGGTCACCATGGCCCCTGCGGCCACCCCGGCCCCGGCCTCCGCGGCTGCCGCCACCGCGGGAGAAGCGCCCGCCACCTCCCCCGGAATTCCGGTCGCCTGCGCCGATCCTCCGGCTCTCTTCCAGCTCCGGGAGCTCTGTGGCCACGGACAACTGCCAGCGCCGGCCATTCTGCCACACCTCCTGTAAATGGGTATGCAATATGGGTACGGGTGCCTGCTGAGAAGAGGACTCACCCAGCTTAACCCCCTAGAGGCCAGCCGTTTACAGAAGTGTTTCCATATTTTTGCTCCCTCCCTACTCCCAGGGAACAGGGAGAGATCGGAAACACTGGTTTACAGCTAACACATGGTGTTGAGCCATCAGCTGCCGGCATCATGTTAAATCATCCAGAGAGATAGGGTCCCTGGGAAAGAGAGGGCTACCAGACAGAGACCCTGTGGTCAGGATGACCCCCCCCCCACCCTGCCATGGCCTTTTAGACTTCAGGGGGCCCCTGTAATGAGGGCTGGCTGACAAAGTAGAAGCAACCCGGGTCCTGTGACTGGAGGACGCAGATGTGGACGCGCTGGGCTGCGAAATTTGAACTCTTGTGCAGCACCTGACTACTGATGCAGAGAAGCGCAGGTGGAAACAGTGGAGCCCATGGACGCCACCGAGCCTGACCCCGCCCCCCGGCCAGTGGCCCCGAGAAAGTGAGCACACACCTCCATGCTCTTCACTCGGTCAGCTGAGATGTCGAAGCAGACTCCCTAAGGAAGAAAAGGAAAGGCAGGAGCTAAGATGCAGAAACATGCTTCTGACCTAGAGCTGTGTGGCTGATCTAGAGCTGGTCCCACCCCCTAACCCAAAACTAGCCACACCTCCCAAACCCAACACTAACCACACCCACTGACCCACCATCTTGCCCTTGAGGAAGGTCATCCTCTGGATGTGGCTATCAATCTCCTCCCCCAGCTGCTCCTTCAGGGCCTTCCAGGCATAGCTGATGCTGTGCATCTCCTGGGAGCACTTCAGCAGGATAGTGGTATAGCCCTGGGGAAGCAAGTGGGGAGGGGGCACTCAGTGGAGGGCAGAGAAGTCAAGCTGCAGGATTGTCCTGTGTTTCTGCAGAAGTGCCTAGGGGTGCATGGCGGCAGCTCATACTGCATCGGAGTTCAGCAGCGAGCGCTGCTCCAGTGCCGTTGCCCCGGAGATGTGGGCCAGTGCAGCCGCCAGTGCCGGCACTGCCCCCCGCTCCGCAATCAGCTGCTCTGCCGCCGAGCGGAAGTACTCAACTGCTGTGGAGGGCACAGCATCCAGGAACCTGCAGGGGGCGCCGTCACACGTGAGAAACACGGCAAGGGTACCTAATGAGCCTGATTCAGCCTTGTTAGTGTGACCAGGCACCAATGAGAGGACTGGGGCAGCGGTCCCACCTGACTGCATCCTTACTAGACGACTTGATGATGTCGTTGGCGGTGGGCACCCCAACACGCTTGAATGTGATGCCCTGGAGGAAGGAAAGGGGGCAGAGGAAGGTCTGGATTAGGATGGAGTCGCAGGACCCTGGACGGACCTCTAGGGGGCGTAAGAGAGCGAGATCCACATACTCACCGCTTTATGCTCCACAAAACGCAGCTGCTCCTCCTCCTTGCGCTGGTACAGGCAGATGCAGACCCCCGTCCTGCCTGCCCGACCAGTCCGCCCCGAACGATGGATGTAAGACTCCACATCCTTATAGGGGATTGACAGATTTGGCTCAGCCCACAGAGAAGCCCCGGAAGCAAATGCAACCCTAAGAGCCCCGCCCCCCCCCCCCCCCCCCCCCCCACCCGAGTGCCTAGCTTACCTTGGGGGGCGAGCACTGGATGACCAGGTCCACCTCGGGAATGTCCAGGCCCCGGGCCGCCACATTGGTGGCCACCAGCACCTCAAAGGAGCCATTTCTGAAACCTTTGAGCGTGATTTCTCTCTGCTTCTGGGGAATGTCTCCGTGCAGGGACTGGGCGTTCTGGGGAAGGGGTCAGTCAGTAGGACGTCTACGTACGACTGGCTTATGTCCAGGGTTCAACTAAGGACGCCGGAGGCAGGATACCTGCTTCATGGATGTGTTCAAAGAGAGTTCTGTGGCCTCCTTCTTGGTCTCACAGAAGATGATGGTTCGGCCATGGCTGCCACTGTACACCTGGATGACATCGCCGATCACTGCCGCCCGCTGGGACCAATGGCACGCTATGGCTAGGTGCTGATGGGAAGGGAGGGGGAAGGGCTTAGTGAAGATCTCATTAAATGGGCCGCGGAATGCAAAAGAAAACGTTTGACAATAGGAGCACCAACGGCGCTAACATGTCGACGCGAGCAAAACCGGTTTGGCGTGAAATGTGCAGAGGGCAACGTGTGGATTGGAGGGCGTCAGTCACGTATGTGCCGTCATGAGGGCATCACATCTCACACCAGGGGGAAGCCAGTGGCACGACTTCAGAGGCCCAGGCGAGACACCGCCACCTGCCCCTCCCCCAGCGGC
Source organism: Petrocephalus schoutedeni (assembly GCA_026780765.1). Lineage (NCBI taxonomy): Eukaryota > Metazoa > Chordata > Actinopteri > Osteoglossiformes > Mormyridae > Petrocephalus > Petrocephalus schoutedeni. The sequence goes on from JAODKL010000062.1 coordinate 82,642, forward strand.
GAGTCGTATCGCTGCGTCTATCAGCAGCCCCGGCCGGTTTGGCGTGTTTCTCCAAGCAGCGCGCGCCTCCCGCATTGCGGCCGAGTGCGGCTTCCGTGGAAAGCGGCCGCATTCCTCCTGCATGTGTCACTGCCTCCCTGGAACCCCCCCCACCCCTGACACTCCCTCTACCCAGGGGCCTGGGTGACAGGGTTGGAACATAGTTGGATTGTTATGTGCTGGGGGCCTGATATAATATGCTTTAATGGGGCCCAAAGTCTCGAGCGACCCCCCACCCTCTGCCTACCTCCACTGTGGTGGCAGTCTTGGCAGTCTTCTTGCCGATGAGGTCCACGTGCTCGTACTCGGGACGCATGTACTTCTTGGCCACGTCGTAGACCCAGTGGGGGCAGGTAGCCGAGAACAGAAGTGTCTGTGGATTGGTCTGTGACCCTGGGGGGGGGGGGGCAGTTGGGACAGCGGTGGTGCACTGTTAACGCCAAAACATCATACGGCACCCGGGTCCAGCACATCGGCTCTGGGATGAGGTCTCACCTTTCTTGTAGGAGGCTGCCAGGATTTCCTCCACCTGCTCGGCAAAACCCATGTCCAGCATCTGGTCCACCTCGTCCAGAACGCCATGCTTCAGCTGGGTCAGGTCCAGCTTGCTGTTCTGGTACAGGTCTTTGATGCGGCCTGGGGTGCCCACCAGGATGTCGATGCCATTGCGAATGCTTTCCACTGGGGGGAGGGAGAAGGGCACACAGGCATGTCAATCCCCGAATGTCACACCAACCCAAGTAGGATTAGCAAAGGTTGTGTAAGGGGACACATCCATCTATTCATCCATTCATTCATTCCACTCAACCAGTACAGGACCAGAGTAAACCTGGAGTCCATCCCAAGAAAGTAATGGCCACAGTTTGGGCATCAACTGTCCTGAGCTCACATAGTTCCCTCCAAACATGGCTAAGGCAGGAATTAGACTCCCAATCTTAGTAAACATCCCAGGGAACAAGGCAGACTCACGCTGAGGGTTATAGGAGCTGCCGCCATAGAAACATGCGACAGCGAGCTTCTTAGTCACGTCCTTGAAGTCCTTGGCGACCTGGATGGCAAGCTCTCTGGTGGGGGTGAGAACCAGGACCTGGGGGGGACGGCAGGAGGACAGGGGAGTGAATGCCATGGCTCCCCAGGGCCGCGCGCCCACTTGGCCAGATGCTGGCGTACCTTGGGAGCTCTCCCACGCTTTCGCTCCTCGGCGGCCGACATCAGCCTCTCAACAAGCGGGATGGCAAAGGAGAAGGTCTTGCCAGTTCCAGTGCGAGCCTGGGCCACCACGTCCTTCCCATCATACACTGAGTCAAAGGTCTTCACTTGGATGTCAAACAGGTAGGTCACACCACGAGCTGCAGACAGAAGCCAAACCCACAGTGAAGCGGACAGCGGGCCGAGCCCTTGCCCGGAAGCGGGGGTGGCCGTTTGGACGGGAGCACTACCTTGGAGCAGTCTAATGGTGTCTTTGGAAATCCTGAAGTTGGAGAAGGCTCCCTCTCTTTGTTCTGGACTTTCCTCCTTTAAGGAAATGACAGTTAGGCCTTTTGCTTTGGGATTTTACCCCCACCACACAAAAACAGGGCTGACTTTACTAGCCCCACCTGAAGAAAGTCTTGAAATCATGCCACTACAACTAACCTGGCACCGTGACAAAGAACATAATAGAGGTGCTTCAGTAGCTGTAGGAGTACAAATGAAACCTCTGCAGAAAAGGCCATCCCTATCACACGGTGCCTTAAACTGCGCTGTATTTATAAGTATTCATTGTCTTACTGGAGCACCTTAACTCAAATTGTAATTTGTGTTGCATTTGTGTTTACTGGTTGGACATGCAGAGTAAAAATTTCATTGGATAAATCTGCTTACTAGGAATACAACTGACACTAGAACCTGAATTGTGAATCTGGTGTCAGTTGCTTGACCGCGGTTCTGGGACTCACCGTCTCTTTGTCACTGGTGCTCTGGTCACTCACATGGACGGGTGAGGAGTCCGCTGGCGAGCTTCCCGCTTCCCGGCTGCGAGCTGGGCTGCCACCATTGGCCAGCACATCCTGCCGCTTCTGAAAGATGGCGCGGGAGAATGCCGTCAGGCCCGATGCTTGTTCCAACAATGCTGCTGTGTAAGTGCACCCTGCAACTACCGCATGTTAAAACAGCAAAACATGCACACACACCGAGGTCAAGGGAAGGAGGAGACTCAGAACTGCATAGCAGTTTACAGGAGGTGAAAGAGGAGTTCCGTTTGAAGAATGTGACAGAAGCTGTAACACTTTCACCAGGTTCAGGGATGCAGAACATCATCCCAGATACAGCAGTGCTCAGGCTGGCCGATATGTATATCTCTGTATTTTCTATGAAGTGGACTAAGCATTGTAAGTTAATGTCAGAAACACATTATTATTAAAAAGCAGCGGGGAGAAAGCGAAATCCAAATGCAGTTTGCAAATATGCAGCTGAAACCTTTCGTATAGATTTGCCTGTTATTTGAAATATTACTCACAAAATAAACCAAAAATAAATGCGTATATCTGTGTAGCATGGGTCAAATAAAGTGCAACAATATTTTTAACCTTTGAGTCGTCCAGCTTTTTACATGAAATAAACCAAGTGACAATATCTCCTTGCCTGACCTCTCCATCAGCTTCCCCGTCAGACTGAATGGTTTGATTTTATCTGTGAATTCTGGGATCCTGTGTGACATCACAAGCAAAGCTCTCACAGTGTTTGCAGCCAGGAAGGAATACTATAGGTCACTATAATAATCTATTTTGCTCAAACTGCTTTAACTGACAATAACAGTGTAGGTACATAACCGGCGTGGTCCTGACACCGCAAAGTGGACGCAGCACACAGCCTTAAGCGACGCTGACCTCTGGTGTTGCCGCAGACTCTGCAGGCAGCTTCCCAGTGCCGGTGCCCTTCATGCCCGCCACCATGGCCAGCGCAGCCCCCTCTTTCCTCCTCTTCTTCTTCGGAGCCGGCAGGTCTTCTTCAGCTGCTTCATCCACAGGCAGACTCTTCTTTTTCTTCATCTTTCCATTCTTAACCTTAAATTTTCCCATGAGTTCAGATAAATTAAAAAAAAAATGACTCCATAAACCACAACTATGACAGCAGTAAATGCAGTGACAGTGTCTTTGTGACAGTGGGGGGGGGGGGGGGGGGTGTAATTGGCCTTCAACCAACCCCAATAAAAAGGTATGAAAGAGAGAATAATTTTTAAATCAAAATGAATTTGTGGTATAATGGATCGTATTAATTGGATTAATTGCAAAGTTTAACCCTACTTTTACTATCGCTGTTAAAAAGTAATGATTCCCTTAATGTCAATGTCCATAGAGAACTTACCCCCCCTTATATGTAGAACATGGGGGGCATTCTAGATTTTCACTGTATAGATTCAACAGCATTATCCATTTTTAGTGGATCAGTGATCGTTTAAGGTATAATTAAACCAAACATTTCACCAAAAGGCACATTCTTAGTGTCCTTCAATTCACTAGAAGTGACATCACTCGATGCGATATTACGGTACTCCAAAAAGCCCTGCTACACACAGGAGGCAAGCGAGACGCCGACATCTAGTGGACAAGTTCGATAAAGTCAAGCCATTTGGCAAACATATTTGGTTGTATAAATTTAAAGGGAAAGGGACAGTGAGGCACTGTCGGCCACCTCCAATTTCAATTTTCTCCCCATCACTAATCGAGTGGTAAACTACACATCCAGCACCGGTAAGAACGGATATTAGTTGGTGCGATCCCAGCGTAGACTAGGCATTTCGCCATGATGAATCCAATTCAACTGTATTTGCATTTTCACAACAGTACCGATAGAGGTGATTGACATTTTGATAAAAAAATTACATTTTTTAACAAAAACATATTTTGCCGCGGACACAGCCAAGTCCTGCCACGGACAATTACGCCGGTGTACGGACAGGATGACGACAGGGTGTCCTAGAACAGAACAGCGATCAGCTGTTTGATACAAAAACACAAACACACAAAGCGGCAGGAGAAATACCCGAGTTAAGCAGGCCGCCCAAAAAGGGCTCTTCGCTCAGACTGACACCTGCGCGGCCCCATGGCTAACCCTCAAGCTAAACCAGTTATGAAGTAGGTTACAAAACATTTTTTAAAACTTTCTAGGTGGCCACATGGTGGCATGGTGGCACGACCACGTGTAGAGGGAAGTCCGTCTGGCTTTTCCATTTTACCACATTACCCGAGGTTTTAAAACAACGCGACTCCCAGAGCGAAATCACCTTCCTACCTTCGGGGGTTTAACGCTCTCCATAAGAGTCTCCGACTCGTCCTCCGTTTCCATTAAGAGCTTAACTGGCATCGTGGTTCAAAGGGGCGCACCGTCAGATGGTCCACGGACGCAAAAAGGACCGGAAACACGCACAGCGAAGGCTCGGAATGGTTCTCTACGGAAAGTCGGAGGAGGCAAAAAGGCTTCGGCGATTCCCGCGAACTCCAAAAAGCCATGACGTTTGACGTCATGTTTATTTCCAGTGTTTCGGAAAATCTCAGATTTAACGTTTCAGCTGTAGCCGCCTCCTTTTAGCAAATAGTAATATTCAAGCTTGCATATAATGTTCCCACGACTCTCCATTTGATATCTCAAGGTACCTGTCCTTTTTGATCAGTGCTTCGTCATAGGCCATGACGCTACACATATGCCTACATTCCAGCTTAAAGGACAGACAAATCCACAGTCGCACCATTCTGCACGAGTATCATGAGCATCGTCACTCACCCAACTAGAAAATACTTTCACATATAGAGCGGTATGATATATTATTATTATTATTATTATTATTATTATTATTATTATTATTATCATCATCATCATCACCATTATGCATTTGGCTTACATATTGTTTTTATGAAGATGGAACAAAAAATATATAAAGATAAATCGAGTACGGAAGCCCGTTTCCGCCACATAAAATAAAGAGATTAATTTTAACAGTCATAATTACGAAATACTACGTTGCAATTATGGAATTCTAAGTCATAATTACGGTGTCCAAAGTCAGTTTTAGGTTGGATAGTCAACAGGTATTCAGATCCACACTCTCCAGACCTAGCGGCGGTGTTTCACTCACGCTAGCGGGCATAAGCCATCGAAATACTTACAGGACAACTTCACAGCTTCGCAGACGATCGCGTACACCTGATTTAGGGGCCGTTGACGCATTACTGACCGAATAATTGAATAATTGAGTCGGTCCTCAATGCGAGTCATGCGAGCCAGTGAGTGCCACTGATTCAAATCAGACATTTTCGCACAGCATCTGTAATTGTACAAGCAGATTTCCATACAAAAATTATATAATGAAGTCCAACTGCAGCAACCTGAGATCCATTCCAGAAAGCAGGTTTAACAAACTCAAGTTTGTGGGTAATGAAAAATCATAATTAATGGAGCTGCAATACTCTGATTCACCATGACACCGCGATCATTGCGACAAGGAATACTCATTAACACTGTAAAACTTGCTAAGATTTTTTCCTATGACAGAGTAGAAATGCGCCGTGATGTCATTCAGCGCTGGCATCGGTTTTTACTAGTCGATTCTTTCGTTCAGTTCACTGAAAAGAGCCGGTTCTTTGAATCATTGATTCGCACAATAATAATACTTCACGTATTACTTGTTGGGTGGGGTTAGAAGTGAATTGCTGTAAACAATAGTGTAATGTATTACTTTAATAATAAAATGATTAATTATTATTGTTATTATCTTTTTATTTTGTTACTATAGGCTACAAACAAATATACAGAACACAGCCACACATGCATAATAATAATAAAAAAAGTTTCGTCAGTCAATATTTTGCAGCACAAACCGGAACTCACTCGTGGCAATACTTATTCTGGCCAATAGATGTCACTGCATTACATTAAGGAACTGGTGAACCAAAGAACCGCTGAACGAAGGAGTGAATCCAATGACCCGCTGAACTAGAAGACCTGGTGAATCAACACCTCTTCTAGTTGGGCGAATCGTTCTGACCTGCAATAACACTTCAGGTCAGTGGGAGCGCTCACATTGTGGTGGCCATTGTAGTCACTGATCTCAGGTCAGTTTTGTTTTGTTGAATTTCTTGTGTATTGTCTATTCTGTTGTTGTTAAAATAAATTTATATAGCCTACAGAGTGAGTTTTTAAAATCTTTTTATCATTTATTTGGGCCTTTTGCCTTCATTCATACTGGGCAGAAGAGTGACTGCAGAGAAATGGGGTGGGATTAGCTCATGATCACAGGTCCCATCCGAAAATGGGTATGGAACATAGGTATGAATATGAATGAAACTGCAACACCCCCCCTCCCAATTGCTTTTCATTTTCAGTGTTTCCAGTCATTCAAGTCGTTTTTTTCCACTAACTGATATCCTTGTTATTGCCTTTAAAATTAAGTACTTGAACAGTTTCTGTTCAAGTACTAACATCATGCCCACTTTCTATTTATGTATGCTAAACTGGCTGGTATGCTATTTCTCTAATATTAGATGAGGGGCTTGTCAGCATGGCAGCGGCATGCGCCCCATGCCCAGCGGTAGTGTAAAAAGGGAACGGAACAGCGTCTGCCTGGCAGTGGTGAGCCGGGTCACATGATGCGGGGACGCCGCCTCAGCTGATCGCCGCTGTCCCGGTGGAAGCGCACGTACCCGCGGGGGCGCGCCGCCAGCCCTTACTATAAGGGGAACGGCGTGCTGGTCACGGGCAGGGGGTGTGACACCGTCAATAGTGATGTTGGTGTCATTTATACTGAAAACATTTTCACGTGATGCGGCAAGCTCCCATATCTCATTTCATTTTATTTTTCTCTGGTTTACACGTATGTGTCATGCATTTGTCAATTACTGTGATTGGCATGGGCATGAACTATGCTATAACCATGACATACTATATAGACAATATTCGAATAACATCAAATACCTTTCGAGTCGTAATTTATATCGTAATTATAAAATCGTGTGTATTAATTGATTAATGTGTTTATGGAATTAAATATTTGTGTCAAATTACATTTACTAAATATAAAAACGTAATAGTAAAACCTTTGAAAAGAGTTTTTGTGCATTTCCAAAATCGGTACCAAAATCGAACAACGTTTCTTCTTTTAAATAGCGCTCATGATTACATGCAAGCCTTAAATATTTTAATATAGTCAGTGTCAGTATTGGGCTATACTGTCAGTTAAAAGAATCTATCAACATAGCATCACAGGACCCGTACTGGGGCCGGCCCCAGTCGCAGCCGGGACTCCCTTCAAAGCTGGGGGGTTGGAGTCACGTCCGGCTCGTAGTGGCACCAGCGTGTGATTCACACCGAGCCCGTGAGCGCACGTAGTGTGCGCTGGCCGGCGCTGCTCACAAGACCGTTATGTCACGCCCCCATGACACGCTGTCTTCTTCGTTATTTAAGACGCTGCTCACTTCAGAGGTACAGTCTGCTGGGACCTTTTGCCACTTGAACGCATCAATAGTCTCTACAAGACCGGCGTTTTAACAAGTTCCTTCACGGTAACAGGTACAAATACAAGTGCTGCTGATGAGATCTTGCTTATGATGTCTAATGATACTTGATGGTGTTTATGGCTATTTAACTGGTCATATGAATGTTTTACTTTGAAAATGGGTTTGCTATGTGTACTGAGTCTACAGTGACTGGGGATAATAATCTTCAGCATGTTATTTGCAGAAGATGGCTGACTCCTTTCAGTCTTTCACACATGCAGTGGACCTCCTGAAGAAGCTGAACTCCCAGAGGGAGGTGGGCTGTTTTTGTGACTGTGTGATCCGGCTACACCTCCACACGGGGAAACTTTATTTGGCTCACAGAAATATTCTAGCTGCTTCGAGTCCTGTCCTCGCATCCCTCCTGTCTGATCAGGGCACCCTGTTGGATTTACACTATCCAAGCCTCACACCTGAAACATTGACCCTGCTGCTGGAGTTCATTTACACAGGAAGCCTGCCCCCACCTGGTTTGGAGGACTCAGTCCATTCTGCCGCCAGCTGTCTAGAAATGGAAGAATTACAGCAAGCAATTACCTACAGACGGGCTGTTTCATCTGAGTCACCCAAAAATTTGGGAGCCGGTAAGAATCAGATACAAATACCAGTAATTAATTGTACTATCCATCCATCCATCCATCCATCTTCTAACCACTTATCCAGTACACAATAGTGGATTTAGGTACCTACAAGCATGATTATACATCTGTAAAAGTAATTACATATAATGCAAATTGTCTTTGTACTGCTGTCACATGAAAATGGAAGAGGATTAGCCTTAACAGCAGGTACGCTGTTTCAGATTCACTGAAACATTCAGCTTCATGGGATACATGGGTTTCTTGTCCTTTAGGTGACATACAGGCAGGATTTGCTGATTCGTCGTCAGCAGAGAGGAATGTGAAGGATTTTTGTACCTGTAAAGGATCAATGTGGCCTTGCACTTCAGCCCCACTGCGGGGGGGTGTTCCCGTTATACGTCATGTGGGCACTGCAGAGAGCAAAGAGGAGCAAGACCATGGGTGCTGCACTAAGCCATACCTGATGTGCCACACTGCCAGAGGGTTTGAACCAGAATGCATACTCGGACTGCATCCCAGTCGGTCCTCAATGCAGTGTGGTGAGCTGTCAGGTGTGTATGTGTGTGGTGCAAGTATAAAAGACAAAGAAACGTCACAGCTTCTGTGTTGGGCTGTGAAAGAGCATGAAAAACCACCATTACAATGTACAGCGCAAAGTGTCATCACCACGCTTCTGTGTTCGGAAAATGACCATGAGCATGTATCCCAAGTTGGTGGGCCTCGTATTAGACATAATGAAGAAACTCAAGATTCTGCAGAGGACAGTTCAGGGCTAGGCTGTATTCACCATGAAACGGTGTGTGACAGGGACGATATAGATGATGGGGATGATATGGATGGTTCACAGTCAGGCACAATTTTTTCAACTCATCAGCAGAGTTTGGAGGACAGGAAATATAATCTCAATGGCTTCAGGGAAGATCTAGGTTCCTATTTGGAAAATCGCAATGACAGGAACAAGATTTGTGTTGTAAAATGTTCAAAGAAAAGCCCCGGCATCAATACTGCTGTGGTCAACTCCTGGACAGAAAACCAGGAAGGCTGTCCAGAAATTCCACAGCTGGACTCATCTGGAGAGCGCACATTGGCCAGTAATCTCACAATGTTTGGAAGCAGTGAGAGAGGAAAGGAGAGGCTCTGTCTTCAGCCGCAGAAACAGGAGCTTGCAGGTTATCGGGGCCGTGTGACCTACCATTGCCTGGAGAGAGGACAGGAGACCGGTTCGGAAGATGAAGGGACTCGTGTGCAGGACGAGGGTCCCACCACAAGCAGCCCGGTGCCTGGCAGGCAGCCCACTGCAGGATCCAGTGGCTCTGTAGAGGGACCTACCCAGCCATACTGGTGTGGCACGTGTGAGCGTGCGTTCAGTCAACGCGGCTCCCTGAACCGGCACCTGCGCTCTCACCTGGGGGTGCGGCCATATCCCTGCCCCCGCTGCCCCATGACCTTCTCGCGGCAGTACCGTGTCCAGGAGCATTTGCGTGTGCACCAGAGGAGCTGTGAGTGCCCCAACAGGGCAGATCCCACCTGATCCGCTGATCCTGTTGTCTGGGAAATCCCACTGCTCCACGCCCATGGTGGCACATACTTTAATGGTCTATTTAAGGACTTGCTGTCAGTTAAAAAGCTGGCATTTTTCTGTCTTCAAGGACAATTTTTATTTGTGAGAAACACAAAATAACAGGGTATGAAGCAGCTTTTGTGCATTTCAGCTGGGTTCAACTGCTGTGATGTTATCATCAGCAACTCGGCTGAAACCATCTCCATCTGCTGCTAATATCAGAGCCACAGAGACCCCTGGCTCTCATTGTTCTGCATATTTTGAGGCATTTCCTTTGCTCTTAAGACCTCCTTTGCTCTTTAGAATTTCTGGATATGATTATCTATTTGGTGTACTGAAACAGCGATTACCTAAAAATGTACAAGAAATCCTCTTTTTAATTGTACAAATTACATTTAACACAGTTAAAAAATGCATGGTTATGGTTTGCTAGAAAAGTTAGTATTGGATAATACAGTTCTTACAGATTGTTTGCAGAAAGTCTCAAATAAGAAGACTCTTCTTATTGAACAGTTTTAAAGAACAAGACTGAGATTTAATCCTTTAATTTTATAGACGGTTGATAGGTAAATTAACATACTTTATAGGTTATGATTCCCAGTACTAATTCAAAGATACAGTATGACAGCGTCACATAACATGGCAGAAATTTATTCTAGCTCCATGCTTGACACTGAAAAATGAGTACTAAATACTTGACAGCTAGTAACTGCACTTAAAATAAGGAATGCCTTCATATATCAGGAGATTATTTACAGTGGTGTAACATTAATTGCACTTTACAGATGGCTAGCTGTACAATTAGATAGTGCTGTGTTTTTTTATTAATTCATGTGCACTGGGTTTCAGAGTCTTGCTTGCTTGCTGATGGTCGGTTGTACATTATGACAGTCGCCTAAAAGCAAAAGGAGACAGAAGGACAATTTAATTTAAACTCAGAAGACGCCAGACATTGAGGTGGCATCGATCAGCCGTGCATTCTCTGCCGGCAGGAGTCATGCCCGCAGCGGGTGTGGCGGTTCTGTGATGACGATGGTGGTTATGGTGTCAGCACACTGTACCTGCGTTTTAGTGGACCGTATGGCAGCTCTGGAAAACACTGTCATCACGATGAGGATCACGCCGCCCGCAAAGCAGTGAAGGAGCCAGATACCTTCCACGCAGGACACTTGGTTCTGTGAGGGGGACGGGAAACACTCTCAGCTCTGCAAGGCCATCAGGACCCCAGGACAGGGCAGCAGGGGCCGGTTTGTTGTTTTTGGGGTCTCACTCAAAAAGTCACTTTGCCACCCCCCTCCCCGGTATTTCAAGAACTAAATAAAAAGCTAGCAGGTTGAGTGAGAGGATTGTATCTGGCTAGATGGTTATCAGAGCATGTTGTCTCACCATCTTCTAAATAAGGACCATGTCTATTTAATATTATTGTAGTGGCTATCTGTGACCAACCGGGCAGCCTATGCCGCAGCAATGAGCACATGTGCCAAACCGTGTCACATTATCAAAGAAGATGACGCACCCTGTGATAGTGCAGCCACGGTTTTGTGTTGTCTGTGACAGGCTCTGTATTGTGTTCCGTCGCATTGTACAGAATGATGCTCTCCTCATAGCGGTAGTCATAAGGGGGGTAAACCAGCAGATGGATCATGTAGTGCACGTAGTCCATGAAGGCCTTGATGGCCCCGAGGGTGGAGATAATGCTGACCGCCAGGCTTGCTGTTACCTGTGAGGCAGAGATGAGAAGTGGCTAGTGTGGTTTAATCTAAGTTCCTGCTTAAGATGAAGGTTTGGGACTGAGCTTGTGATCACATCCAGCAAGCGTGGCAAAAAAATGGCACTGTCATTTTGGTGAGATCCTGACAGTGCCAAGCTTCAGAAGTCATTCGGCTTCTAACAGAGTTCAGATCTTGACAAAGATACATAATGATAATGATGATGCTTTAATGATAATGTGGTTTCAGTTAGATGTTCAGTTGTCCAAGACAAAACCTTCATGAACTTTGAACAATCAATCCTACATGAACACAAACTGTCAATACATTTTTAATATTCCAAGGAGTCATTGATTATATTTTTTATAGATGGAAATTTCAGGCAGAATTATTTTGCAAATTTCGTAAGTCATTATTTTAATAATATTCAATGATACTGATGTTTCAGTATTGCAGCAATAAACCAGCACCAAGCTAAGCTAACGGACATGCTTCAGCACTACAGTAATAAACCAGCACCAAGCTAAGCTAACGGACATGCTTCAGCGATACAGTAATAATCCCACACCAAGCTAAGCTAAAGGACATGCTTCAGCGATACAGTAATAATCCCACACCAAGCTAAACTAAAGGACATGTTTTACAGTACAGTAATAAACCAGCACTAAACAGGGGCTTTATTTCAATGGATTTGGGTAGAATGTGAATGTATATCTTGTCATTTTATGACAAAGCGAATATTGAAAAATGCATGGATAAACAGACACTTACCATTTTTTTGGATGCTCTCCTTTCAGAAATGATGTAAATAATACCACAGATGCTGAACTGTGTGTGAGAAAAGCTTTTACAGACCATTGGGATATTATGAATAAAAATAATAGTAATAATAATTATTGGGATTATGATAACTCTCAATCATGGATTTGAAAAAGTTCCACACATAAAGTGAACCATTCTGTTTGATATCTAAAAATTCCATATTGGCATAAGACGTTAATCCACATAATGTAACTGCAGATTACACAAGTTAATCACACAGATGATGTACAGTAGCATGCAGGATACAAACCGCAATTTAAAACTAGACGTTATGAATGTTTTCTATAAATGAAGCATTGATACGTCAATCAGGTGCACATGGCAGTTTAATGGGTGGAATAAAACCTGCAAAAATCTACTACTTGAGAGAACAGACTGCTTAGCTAGCCTGACATAGCTGTCAGGCTGGACATGACACACCATGACAACTGACCAGGATCCCAAGCCAGAAACAGCTGTAGATGTTCGTGGAGTTTCGCGAGATGTCACGCTTCATCGGAATCCCCGTTATGACCTGTGCACCTCCCAGGAAGAGCATCACGACCTGTATAAAAGCAGGACAGGTAGCCAAATCACAGAGGTCACATGTAAGCCGGACCAATACATGATGTCACTGTGATGATGGGGTCACTCCCCACCAGTGCTGGCCAGGGGATCTTTCGGGACGTCTGTCTTACCCCTATGCTCTTGGGCTCCGCCCGGATGAAGCGGTGCAGGGGCTTGCTGTAGCCCACCACTTCCGTAGTGTCTGCTGTGGCTTGGCTCTCCGCGGTGGAGACCGGCAGCGTGTCCATCCTATCCAGCACTGGATACCAACACTTTCCTTGTAACCTTATTTAACTGAGATAACTGAGGTTCATTCTTTTTTAAATTGGAATATTTACACTTACATTCACAGCATTTTACGGACACCCTTTGCCAGAGCAACTTGCATAAGTGCTTAAAGACTCTGTTAGAGAAAACTTTGAGAATACCAACTGCCAAGTGATTTCCAATGACCTGTAATGTTCCTGCTGCACAACTGTTTTTATGTACAGTACCACTCAATAGTCTGAACACACCTACTTTTAATGCATTTGTCTCTATTTTAGCTGTTTTTCACCAGATAGTAGAAGGCTTCAAGACAGTGAAGTAGGGATGTAACGGTATCAAAACTTCACGGTACGGTAATACCTCGGTATGAATGGCACGGTACGGTATTTATTGA
>JAODKL010000062.1:108968-122454 GCA_026780765.1 Petrocephalus schoutedeni
CTTCCGGGATAGGCTCTGGACCCCCCGCGACCCTGAACAGGATAAGCGGGTTGGAAAATGGATGGATGGATGGATGGGATGGATTGTCTTGTTTCTCTCGTCCTTGCTGGCCATTGTTGTCAAACCTGTCTGTAGTGTCTCACTCCCTCCCTCCCATCCGTATGTCACATATGCGTGTTAGTTGGTCAGCCCAGGGTGAGTCTTACAGGCATGTGTGTGGCTAATTAAAGTATGACATTATCAGACAAATAAGCACTTAGATATTCTCTCATACATAGCCTGAGGCGTCATAACCTTGCTAACATAGCTATCTAACCAGACAAGTTCAGAAGTGCAGGCAGTGAAATGTATTCCCACGTCAAATAATCTGCATTGCTTGATATGAGATCAACCAGTTTTCTCAGATATTGATGATAATAAAAGCCACACAGGTAACCAAAATTATAACACACATCCATCATTTTCCAAAGAGTAACGTAGATCAGGGGTCCCCAACTATTTCCCCCAAGGGCTCAACTCCTTCACCATCACAAAGCTAAGGTCCACTGTGTTTGGAAAAAACAATGCTGAACAGGATGGATGGGGATTCTCATGTGTTGTATTTAAAGACAAGATAACAGCTGGTATGGATTGATTACTTACGCTACAGATAACCTGACATTATTTGATTCATGGTTAATTTCACAGCACTCCACTTATACAATACAGAGTCATATGGGGAAGCACAGGGCAGAGGGATACCCTGGATAGGAAGCCAGTCCATCATAGGGAACAAGGCAAGGGGCGACCTTGGACAGGATGGGAGTCCGTCACAGGACACTCACATACACACATTATGGGCAATTTAGAGATGTCTATTTGCATACACCATGGGTAGGAAGCCACATAACATTAGGAGAACCTTCAACCTCCACACAACACACAAACAGTGAAGGGCTTGGATTGAACTTAGACTTGTGATCCAAGGTTTAACCGATATTAACCAAAGGTCAAAGTTAATAATGGTTTCTAATTTTCTGTTGTTTTAACTGAGCCAATAAAATGTCCTTGCAGCTTTTGCATTAACTTGCTATGCTGATAACTGCACGTTAGCCCTGGCTATGGTGCACAACAGAAAAACGGGTCGGGGAAGATATTTCCAATGAAAAAACATAACGAGACAGCTTCTTTATTTTGTTAATTTCAATTCTTTTAATACCAGAACCGTCGACTTCAAAGCGATGGTAACCTCTGTAAAACGCCTGTCAAAACGTCCTGCTGGTGAAGGATTTAGTGTTTAATCACAATGTCCAGGGGCGACGCTGCGAGTGCACGCTTATTAGCATGCAATAACAAAAAATACCTGCCAACATGCCTGCTGACATATTGGGAGACATTGCCGAGCGGGAGGGAGATCGATTCTCATGATCATAAGCGTGGGTGGTTTGTCGGGAGAAATGGTAAACCGGGAATACAGTGGTAGGAGGGGTGAAAAACAGAGAGAAGCCCGGGGAAATCGGGAGCGTTGACAGGTATGCAACAGGACATAGGACATATTTCACAAGTGCCGTGGCAAAGACTTTTCGAGGGGCAGGTGCTCCACAGGGTCACCCGCGAGTAAGTTTCGCGTGGTCGTCGGTGGTCGTAAAGGGGCACTCAGGACCTAAACGGGCCCACTTTCGGATCGTCCCCCAGTCCCCCCTGCACGTTCCTGCATTTAACTGCCCACTCGTCCCTGTGGCAGTTCAAACAAATTACCCGAATTACAAATATAATTGTATCTTAGTTTAATTATTTTCAACATTTATACGTGTTCGATGTCTCTTGGGGGGGGGGGGTTCTTCAATATCCATGCAAAGTTTTAAGAGTTCGATTAATTGTGCATTAGTGACGAAAATTAACGACAATAATTTTAAATAGCGTAACTCTGAGGGCTTTTTTTCACGAGGAAACTTAGAGCAGCAACACCGCAATATATAGCGGGACTGTCCATTCCTTATACACATTAGGCTCTGTTTTTCTATTGTACAAAAAATGATGTCGATACATGACAGACTACCGTTGCAGCCTCCCCCTCTTGAAACATCTGTGGCACGAATTTAATTAAGGTGTTTCCCAACGCTGCGGTCACGCGTGTATATAAAGAGCATCAGTCCTATTGCAGCAGCTCAGACAAGCCGAAGCCATGAGGGACGGCACGAGCGAAAAGGAGAGAAGGCGCGAGCGCAGGTACAGAGCATCAACTAAAAAATAATGCCGTGTACACAAATAGAAATATAAGGACATGTAGATAAAAATATATACAATGTTTCAGGCGTAAATGTTAATGAATACAACACTGTATTCAATTTCCTCACAATCACCATAGCCTTTTTAAGTCTATGCTGGTATATATGCAATACAAATAACAAAATAAATGTATATATTTTTTTACTTTAACCTCTGTAAGCTGCATTTTGTCTGTGCATTTTGCACACCACTTTCTCTTGTGGTCTAATTAAAATATTTATAATTTGTCGGTCAATACCATGCAGTACCTATGAATTTTGGTTAGCAGATTTATTTTTAAAATATAATAAAAGATAACACAAATAGACACACTCATTGAAAACATTCGGAGCATTTATGCACCATCGCCTAACCAGTTCACCTGACAGGTAATATTTTGTTGAAAATATGTCTTTTGAGATTTATGATCAAAATTGAGATGTTTGAGTGTGTGAACAACAGGCAGGCTTGGGATAGCTGTCGGGTTGTTCCCAACATTCAAGATGAGGAGAAACCACGAAAACTTCTCAGCTTCACCCGGATTGTCATCTGCACCATCACCAGCTTCATGGTCTTTGCGCTGGGATTTTTAAGCAAGGTATAACATAAGTACAGCTTTTATAACTCCTTAGACAAATAGCCTGCTAGACATTGATGTTTTAACGACACTGTCAGAAAAAATTCTCTACCTTAAAAGGTACATTTACCTACCATTGGCAGACCCTTAAGAGTCCAAACCCAGGGTACTTGTACTTGTACTCTCAAAGATACAAATTTGTGCTTGTTTTCCCTGACAGTACGGAGAGTTTCTGGTACAGAAAGATGTCAATTTTATTTCCTCTTGTTTCCTGTAGTTTATTAGTAGGCATTGTATGATGGGTGTTAAGGGAAATGTAAAATTCATGTTCCTCTGTCACTGCTGATATTTCTCTTGTGCTGTATTGTCAGTCATCCCTCCTGCTGCTAATAGCTGCCTCAAGCAGAAACTCAAGTGCTGTCCCCAGCAAGCTCTATGCACTGCTCTTTCTCGGCTGTTCGCTCATTGTTCCGAGCATTTTTAGCCTTATTAAGGCACTGTGGAAAATTACATTTAAAGACTCAAAGACACCCAAGAGGCTAACCCTTTTGTGGGTGAGTATAACCTCAAATTAAATATCTATGTTAGTTTTGCATGCTTTCAGATTCTTTTGGTAGGTTTGGAATTTCTGGATAGTTAGGCCTAAATGTTTTTGCAGACACCTGTAGAGGAACATCTCAGACACTGTTCTTTTTCATTCTGTGCTTTTTCCAGGTGATTTTCACAGAGTTCCTGGTAGCCTTTGGAACAGCATTACTCATCCTTATTGCCATGCCTGACTTTGACATCCTCACCAACACGGCCATACTGAACACTGTGGGCATCTTGTCCGCTGTGCTTCAAATGGTTGACAACATCATCACAAAGGAGAGGGCGACATTCACAGTAACATCTCTCCTGGCTGTTGTCTTTATGATATGTGGCTATGTGCTGTTTATCATTGGATATGAGTTACAAACTGACCAAATGGGACTCTCAATCGGACTGGCTATAGTTGGAACTTTGTGCATTTCCTGGAACTGGTGGGAGAACTACAGCATGTTGTTTAAAGTTGGCTTCTTGGAAAGGATCGCAGAGGACATCAGGAGATCGAGGAATATGATCTGCATCATTTCCAGTGTTATTCGAATTGCCATCACAGCCACTGTCCTTGGAGCTTATGTGAAGCTGTCGGCACAGGATTGGTCAAACGTCCTATCTCCCTTGGAGGAAAGCAAACCCATCATACTGAGCTTGTTCGCCATCCAGGTTATTTCCACAGCCCTCTGCCACGCTCTTGCAGTAGCAGCCTGTAAAATGCATGAGGTTCGCCGCAGCTTTGTTGCCCCCATGTGGTTAATTTCCCCCACTGTCCTGATTACATTCCCAGTAATCTTTGCAGTTCACCTCAGTGGTAACACAAGCAACAACTACTGTTCCCAGTTGGCAAACAGTCAAAATGTGACATTTTTCCAGTTGCTTAAGGATGTGGATCGGACACTCTGTGACCGCAATATCTTCCAGACCCAAAACCAAATGAGTCAGGTCATAGTAGGGTGCTCCCTCTTCTGTTGGTGGATCGGGCTTGTATTGTGCACCATCTACACTTGTTTCATAAAGGTCTCCCGGATTGAAAGAAGCCGGGACCTCTTTGTGCGGGCAGGGTACGAGGCAGCCTTCATCGACCAGGGAATGCTGCTCAACACACGTTTTAAGTTCCAGCCTTTCAAAAAGGCTTCCAGGTAACTTTCATGAAGTGCATCGGCTTTCTTCTTTTCTGCTCTAAACCGAGCCAGAAGTTGATTAATCTGTTTTCCTCCAGTGACAGAAAGGAAACAGTGATGATCTACTTGTGTGCCACGATGTGGCATGAGACCTACGACGAGATGATGAAGATTATTATCTCCATGTTCAGGTAAGCAGAACTGTAGATATGTTGTGTAGATGAGCTGAGTGAGCAGGCAGTGGAGTGTCTTTCTCTAGGCGTGTATAGGGTTCACAGAAAGCTTTGGAATGCTTGCTTAATTCAGTAAAAATACTGCAAATTTATTGGTTTAATAACAAATTACTTTATTCGTTTGCAGAAATATATATCACATTAAAAACAACCACTACTTTTAAGCAAAACATTCATTTCAAGTAGTAATAAAGAGCAACCAAATTTTTAGTTCTAAAATAGCTGATCTGAGTTAAGTTCAAGCAGTCTCAGTGGGTGCTTTTTAATTAGTGTTTATTTGTGTTTAGTAAGCTTTTGGGAGCCATTGACAACAACTGTAATTAATAGCAAAATAGCAAGAACAGAAATTGAATGAGTTATCAGATGAAAATGTCAGTGCAGAAGATATGTGCCGATATGTTAGACATTGCTTGTCGATGGAATTCTGGTATGAAACCAATACATTTGCTACATTTTTACAGAAATAAGCAAGCATCCCAAGACTTTCTGCGAGCATTGTATATTCATATAAATAAATTAGATCTTTATTATAGAAAACCACATCTTTGGTGCTGGTATTCATTAACTTAAATATTCTTTTGAAATGCAGTTGGTATGCATTTAGAGCATGAGCATGCCATGTTCTTTTGAAGGCTTGATAAATTTCGCCCAAGGAGAAACCATTATAACGACGTCAGTTTTGAATTCCACATTTTCTTCGACGACTCCTTTCACACAATGGAGGGCAGTAGGGAGTGCCACGTGAATGAATATGTGGAGACTCTGGTGGAAGTCATCAACGAGGTCTACATGTAAGCTTTCGCCTTTCGCCCTGAAGGTGCCAGCCATACCAGGAAATACCTGAATCATCAGGTTCTGCAGATGACACTTGCCAACTTCACCCTGTCTGTGTGGCAGTGGTCACTGGATGTTCACTTCTCATATATTTATACGCACCAGGATATTCAATGATGACAATCCATCCATCTTCAAGGAAATGGTCCATCTTCCAGCACAAAGGGTCATACCGACTCCCTACGGCGGCCGTCTTCGATACACGCTTCCACACGGCAATGTCCTGACTGCTCACCTGAAGGACAAACAGCTCATCCGTCACCGGAAGCGGTGGTCTCAGGTAAGCCTGCAGAAGAAGCCCGGCCTCGTTGCGGACATTCCTCCACATCCTCAGTGGGACCTTCTTTGTGATGACACATGGTTCTGTGCTGCTTACGGGATGCAGTGCTTCTGCTTTCTCTAAATCTTGTGTCAGGTTTGTTTAGAGGTGTTTTCAAGACGTGACATACATATAAACTAATACAGTCTGATCTTGGTTGGTTTATGTCCTTCATTGTTCTTCACTAGGCCTTCATAGGCCTTCATTAGTGTGTCTTCCCAATCATCCCAATCAGTACTGGTGATAAATTAACAGCCACTCCTCAGGTCCCATGGTTTTGAGTTATGTACCATAACCCAAACATAGGATATAAGTAAACTAACATCAAAAATATAACATTCCACCTCAAAACATCAGACTAAATATAAATGAAACGAACAGAATTACGAATGATGTTTAGCTAACAAGTGCACTCTAGCCTATGGGAGCCCTGCTTATGACAGGTAATGAGGTGTGTATACTAAAGTCACAGCCACAGACCGGCTCAGGGCACTGCTGAAAGTGGGCCTTTCTTCCAGGTCATGTATTTGTACTATCTGCTTGGCTGGAAACTCAACAGGAAGTACTGCCAACGGTACCAGAATGGAGAAAACAAGAGCACCCTGGAGAAGAGCTGGATAGTAAGTAACATGAAAGAACATCTGTAGTCATTTCCTTCACAGTTACAAATGGGATACTATTATTTACTTCTGTCATTCTCAGAAAGAAAAGCAGAACACATGCATTTTGGCACTAGACGGCGATACTGACTTCCAGCCATCAGCAGTCATGCTATTGGTTGACCGGGTGAGATTGTATCCTGATGTTGGTGCAGTCTGTGGAAGGATCCATCCAACAGGTGTAGGTATGGGCCACTAGAATCCTAACCCTAACCCTGACCCTGACCCTATGTCTGTCCTCATGCTCTGTCCCATCTGAATAACATTGTGTCCCGATAAGCAGGATGCTTTACATTCACTGTGATGTCCACTGAGCTGGTGCTGTGGGTGTTCCCCGTTATTAGAAAACAGTCATGAAGTATCAGGCAACTAAAACTGCATCATTATGCTGGAGAAACTGTGCATGGGATGAGCTTGCAGGGCTTTGATGGCAGTGAGCTTATTAAGGGTCGAGAAGGCCAGAGCATATTAACATGCACTCGTGCCAGGATGGGAGCCTCGGGCATAAGCAATCATCACTGCAAGCATGGTGACAGGTCATGTCTGCATCACACAGGCCCCATGGTCTGGTACCAGAAGTTCGAATATGCGGTGGGCCACTGGCTGCAAAAGTCGATGGAGCACGTGTTTGGCTGCGTGCTGTGCAGTCCCGGCTGCTTCAGCCTGTTCCGTGCCGAGGCGCTCATGGACGACAATGTCATGAAGACGTATACAACGAAGCCCACGGAGGCCATTCACTACGTGCAGTATGACCAGGGTACAGTCCACGGCATGCTGACATTTCCCTCCAAATATAAAAATATTCATGGGCATCCTAAGACAAAGCCCCCTCACATTAATCTGCTTGATGGGGTATCACAGCTGGGTTAGCATTCTGTGCCAGGTTAGCAGTCTGTGTGGGTTAGCATTCCATGTGGGTTAGCATTCTGGGCATGTTTGCTTCCTGTATGGGTTAGCACTCTATATTTGGTAGTATTCTGGGCTGGGTCGCATTCTGGGTGGGTTAGCAGTCTGTTTCGGTTTGCATTCTGTGTGGGTTATCATTCTGTGGGGGTTAGCAATCTGTTTTGGTTAGCATTCTGTGCAGGTTAGCATCTTGTGGGGGTTAGTAATCTGTTTCGGTTATCATTCTGTGGGGGTTAGCAGTCTGTTTTGGTTAGCATTCTGGGTGGGTTTGCATTCTGTGTGAGTTTGCTTTCTGTGTGGGTCAGCATTCTGGGTGGGTTAGCACTCTGTTTCGGTTTGCTTTATATGTGCATTAGCATTCTGTGGTGGCTAGTACTCTGTGTGGGTTTGCATTCTGTGTGAGTTAGCACTTGGTTTGGGTTAGTGCTCTGTGCAGTTTATCATTCTGTGTGGGTTAGCATCCTGTGGCGGTTAGCATTCTGAGCGGATTTGCATTCTAGGTGGGTTTGCTTTCTATGTGGGTTAGCATTCTGTGTGGGTTTGCATTCTGTGCAGGTTAGCACTCTGTGTGCGTTAGCATTCTATGTGGGTTAGCATTCTGTGTGAGTTAGCACTTGGTTTGGGTTAGTGCTCTGTGCAGTTTATCATTCTGTGTGTGTTAGCATTCTGAGCGGGTTTGCATTCTGTGTGGGTTTGCATTCTGTGCAGGTTAGCACTCTGTGTGCGTTAGCATTCTATGTGGGTTAGTATTGACCCCTCTCCCCAAAGGAATGAACATGAGCACCAGCGAGCCCCTGGTAACCGTATCTGCCCACCTGCACAGGTGAGGACCGCTGGCTGTGCACGTTGATGCTCCAGCAGGGCTGGAGGGTGGAGTACAATGCTGCCTCAGATGCCTATACCAACGCCCCACAGGAGTTTAAGGAGTTCTACAACCAAAGGAGGCGCTGGGGGCCCTCCACCCTGGCCAACACGCTGGACCTCCTCAACACGGCATCTATGACAGTGCAGAAAAACAAATCGATATCCAGACTATACATACTCTATCAGATCATCAACATGGCAGCTTCCATTCTTGGCCCAGCTACAGTCTGCCTGATCCTAGCAGGTGAGAGCTCTCCATACATTCAAGTTGTTTTACTGTATGGTTTGTAACAGGTTTGCATGTCCATTATTATGTCTTATTTCACACATTTGTCTTTTGCAGGTTGTTTTTCATTTGTGTTCAAAGTTTCTGAGAACACTGGCCTCTTCCTGGCGATTTTGCCAGTGATCATTTACCTGATCCTGTGCTTCTATCTGAAAGCTGACACCCAGATCACCATTGCAGCCCTCATGAGCATCGGATATGTGTTCCTCATGACGGCAGCCATTTTGGCGATCATAGGTAACAAATATGTCATAGGTAATTATAGGTAATGGAAGGGCTGTAGTTTCAAATATCAGCACTTCATACAGAGACACTTGTATAATCTTTATAAAGACAATGATCTTCAGAGGATATTATGGTATCAGTATTTAAAGTTGTTTAACCTGTACCCAATTCAGAGGTGTAATTCATTTCATCCGTCATTTACAATATATAGAAAGAGCTGCGATTAATTTCTTTCTTAATATAGATTACAATAGATAAACTTCATTGATCCCAGAGAGAAATTCTTGGATATAACCTCTACTTTCATAACAGTAACATGAGCAGATTTTCACTATCTTTTTTGGACCCATCTAGGAGATCTGGTCATGAACGGGACCTTCGTAACTCCCAGTGGCCTCTTCCTCATCGGGATCACGGGCATGTACTTCATCACTGCACTGCTGCATCCCCAGGAGTTTCCCCTGATAATTTATGGGCTCCTCTACTTCGTCTGCATCCCGAGTGGCTATGTCCTGCTTGCCATCTACTCCATGGTCAACATGAACAATGTGTCCTGGGGCACACGGGAGACAGCCAGGGCCGCCAAGCCTTTGCCGACCAGCACCTCAGTGATGAAGTGCAAGAGGAGCTGCGGGTGCTGCGGCTGGAATGTCCACCTCCAGGTTGACGAGGACGTGAAGGTGGTCGTAGCTCCTGAAGTTCCGAGGACGACCCAGTTGGATGAGAAGGAGCAGCAGTATTTTGACAACAGGTAAGGATGGCCAGAGCTAGAGGTCGACCAATATATTGGCGGGCGGGCCGATATATTGGGCCGATATTTGACATTTTAGATGTATTGGCATCGGCTGATATCTGACTGTAGTGCGCCGATTTACAAACACGCATGTCTGCGGTCAGCCCAGTTGCTGTGGAACACGTGACACATGTTGCCGCCTGTGCAGGACCCCAGCCAGGACTTTCATGAGTCCTGGGAGAGAACAGAACGGCTTAAATTCTGGGGCCGGTTGCACAAAACGTTAAGATTTCCTTAAAATCAAGTCGGTTGCACAAAACATCCTTAAATGTCCTCCTTAAGGTTTCCTTAAAATGTTCATGTAAGTATTTAAGTTTATCTCCTAATCTTGGTATTATACTTAAGGAATCCCTCAAAGGTCCCTTAGCGGTTGCACAAAACACTTTAAGAACCAAAATGAGGCAAATAACTTAAGGTACCTCTGACTGTAGCTTAACTGCAGCACGCAGTTTATGGCCGTAAATGAAGATAATGAACTCATCCCGAGAAATCCGCGACTGGATACGATCAGGATCAATTTATCTAGCATTATAGATTTGACCAACAGTCGATTTATAACTTTATTTATATGGCCCGCAAAATGTTTATAATTCATTACTTAATCTGGCTAACACTGGTAAGTTTACTGCCGGTACCAGCAAGACAGAGACAGAGACAGAGACAGAAGTATATTGGTTATTCGATTTTTCGATGCAGAAATATGTAGACATGTACAGATAAGGGTATTTATTAGTGCATTTAATGTAACCAGGGGCGTCGTAGTTGGGTGAAAATTGGGACTAAATTACCAGGGCCCCAAGTGGGGGGAGGGCCCCTGAGGTTGTAGGTAGCTGTGAACCTCGAGCTTACGGGGGCCCATGGCCACTGCTTGTACATAGGGCCCAGAATTTGGTGCTACGCTCCTGAATGTAACTGAGATACAAAAATAATTCCATCTGCTCAGGTTTTCCTTGCCTGCTTCTCTCTTTCCCCCGCACTTTCGCGTAACTTCCAAGTTGCCACCGGTGGAAATCAGGGTTTCATTTTTATTTTATTTATATTCGTCAGATGCAAAATATGTTTAATGTCATTGGCAGTATCATACTTAAGGTGTTTTGTGCAACTGGCCCCTGATCTTTCAAAGACCTCTATATTTAACTGGTTTGCTATGAAGTGTTGCTTTGAAAGAACACGAATAGCCAACAGAACAGTCCGGAGCTGGCGTAATTATAGCGAGCCGTCAACCAGCTCTACACTGTAAAATAATCCGGAAAAAAACGTATAATGTACTGGTAATTTTCTGTCAGGACATTATCTGTTTTCTTATGGATTTTTTTTGTTAAATTTACAGACAATAGCTAGTGTACTTGCTCCCACAATGCAACGATGCAATGCAACAGGTAAAACACCTGTGAAAATGTATACAGAAAATTCCTTCATATTAACTTGGTAAATTGAACTCTATTTTTACGGACTTTTCTTACAGTGTAGCTTACAGGTAACGTTAAGGATGGGTATTAAAACCATCATTGACAGAGAAGTTTCGTTTATTTAAGTGTATATAGTTTCTTTATATGTAGGGTGATCAGATAATCCATGTCATCCCGGACACTTTGAGCTAGGACAGGATTTGTAAGCTACCATTTCAATTAAAAGGACCTGGATTTCACTTGAGCGCTGCATTCTTACTGTGTGTTGATTGGTCAGTCTCCTATAATAATGCATGTCACTAACAGCTGGATGAGTCTTTCAATCATAGAAACAAACCAGTCAAAGCACAAGAAGAAATTAACTATTAGCCAAGCAAAGGAGTCTTTCAGTTTAAAGTAGTTTGTAAAACCTGAAGTAGCTCAAAGTGTCCGGGATGACATGGATTATCTGGTCACCCTATTTATATTTAAGTTTACACTTATGTTCTAAGTCAGTGTTCAATAAATGTTAAGTTGAGAAATGTTGTGTATTCTATATTATTAGTCTGATATTTTACCATACAAAAAGAGGGGAAAATGTCCAATTACTGGCCATAAAAAAATGGCAGCATATATCCGCCATCGGCTGACCCTGACTTATAAATATCGGCATTGCCATCGGCTATAGAAAAACAAATATCGGTCAACCTCTAGCCAGAGCACTCCTGGTTCTTCATGTCCCTCGTCGTTTTCGGGGTGGTCCTCAAATTTGTATATAAGACAAGTTGAAATCAATGCCTGACTGCCACCAGAAACAAAAGATCTCCATATATAACAGATTTGCTGGCAAAGCGCTTGGGTATGTGATACAACACTAGACATGGCGTGAGGCCCTGGAGAAGTTGGAGAACAACTCACTCACCCCCTGTTTCCTTACTTTATGTCTTCTAGGGAGAAAGATTCCTCAGAGATTTGTGAGTAACACCGTACTGCCTATTTAATCACACGCTGTCTATAAACCACGCACGGAGTAATGGCTTATCAATTTGTCATCTTTTCTCCCAGACACATGAAAAAGTCCACAAAAATTCAGGACTGAAGCAACAGTAGCAGGTGCCTTTCTATATACTTTCAGTGGCCACATCCTTAGGTTTACCTGCCTTGAACTAGGTAGGAGCCCTTTTTTCTCAAAGAACAGCCTGAAGGTGCTGGCTTTTCCCTCCATCCCTGGCCATTCGCCAGAACGTGATGTTTTCTCCCTCAGAAATTCCCCTGACTCGGTCTTTTTAGTTCAGAAGCCCACCCTCTGTAAACCCTCAATGCTGCACCTTCGCTGTATATAGGAGCGAGCTATCGTTATAAGCGACACTCATGCAGTATACCTAATGAAGTGGCCACTGAGTGTGCATGTCAATACATTTAACATTTAAGATGCTGTTTGCAGGTTGGATTTCACAACTGAAAGAGAAGTCGTATGACATTCGCCTTGAGGAGGACACACTCAGCGAGGTGTGTTTCAGCGCACTACCCTGGCCTCGATATCAGCTTGTCAGACAGTAAACCTGTGTGTTACATGCAAATAAACAGCCCTTTGAGTATGTTTTGCCTCTTTTATGTCATTTCTAGGAAGAAGCCGAGTTTTGGAGAGACCTCCAGGAGCAGTACCTGAAGCCTCTTGATGAGGATAAAGCGAAGCAGGAAAAAATTGCCGCAGACCTGAAGGATCTCCGTAATAAGGTCTGGCTCCAGAAGCCTCTGTGGCCCCCATCCTTAACCCTGAGCCATTCAGCATGAAGACAGGACCTTCTGGAAATACATACCGTACTCCGAAGTAAAGGTGTAGGAGAGAGTGTGGTACTGGGGGAGACAACACTTAAAAATGTAAATACAAAGGTTATTGGGAGGATCGATGAAGCTAAATTAAATATTTCGGGTACATGCCCCCCCCCCATTCCCCATGATTCCTAGGCCCTTATTCAGATGTGTGGTAGATCTTTCTGGAAAATGAGTCACTCGCTGGCTCCACCTTAAGGAAATGTGTGGATCTCTTCCCTTTCTTCCTTTGCAGGCGACCTTTGTTTTCTTCATCTGCAATGCTATCTGGCTGGTCGCTACCTTCTTCCTGCAGCAAATCGGCGTGGCTGTCAACATAAAGCTCCCAAAAATTAACTCCAGCTGGGTCGTTGTCCCTGACGAGTATATCTTCATCGACCCCATCGGGTTTATGATTCTCCTCAGCTTTGCTTCCTTGATGGTAATGCAGTTCTTCGCGATGCTCTGGCACAGGTAATTCAACCGGAGTTATTACAGTGTAGTGTAGTATAGTATAGCATAGTATAGTATGATGGAGTATAGCAGTATGGAATTATAAAAAGTAAGTGTGGGACAGGGATATCATGCAAAGCATTAATAAATAATGGCGTTGCCGTGTTCAAGCTCTCTGCTCTTGTGA
>JAODKL010000062.1:122554-139213 GCA_026780765.1 Petrocephalus schoutedeni
TAAGTGTGGGACAGGGATATCATGCAAAGCATTAATAAATAATGGCGTTGCCGTGTTCAAGCTCTCTGCTCTTGTGACAGTGAGTTTCTCCCTCAGAGTTGGCACGTTGATTCACTATATGGCTTACAACGAAACGGCACCCAAAGAGCGGAGGGCTTTCAAGAAGAGCATGCATGACGTCAGTTTTGAGAAGGTACAGGACTCCAGCATGTTTGTACTAGTTAGGGTCTGGTCTTTGTGAAACTAAATGTTTACAGTACACACTCAGTGGGTAGGTAAATTGGTAATACATCACAGTGCCTTGTTCTGCACAGAAACACTTCAATGATTGTCATGTGCTTCAAACATGCCTTTCTGCTGTTGTTCTTGTACTTATGGCCTTCCTGTTGGTTGTAACGAGTCTGGCCATTCTCCTCTGACCTCTCTCAATAACAAGATGGTTTCAGACACAAAACTGCCCCTAACTGGATGTTTTTAGTCTATCACACTGTCCTTTGTTTGTAAACTCTTGACGCTGCAGTGTGTGAAAATTCCAAGAGGACGGTTATCACATCGTGTTCAGAATCACCCAGATCTGCTGTCTTAGTTTGTTGTTAGTGTGATTCTGTATGTAGACAGCTGCAGCCAGCGATTGGCTGTTTGAAGGAGAAGACTTTTTGTGTTAATAAGCACTTGCACTTGCTAAACTGGCCACTGTATGTATTTAGATGAAAATATAAAACCAAAAGAAAAAAAACGAACAAGCCACCCATCTCTCAAGTGTGAACCCTGGAAAGGCTCTCAGGGGCAATGACCTCTAGCTAGGATATATTCATTTTGACTTAATGTGGATGTTTGCTGTTCCATGAAACACACTGTAAATTTCCCATTCTTATTTGCAGAACTTCCTGTAGCTCCTAATCACTCTGGACAAAGTTCTGTTGAAGTCCAACCCACCACTGGAAAGCTTGCTTCAAAGGATTAAGTGAAAATAGTTGTTTTAAAATGTTTTAAATAGCTGTCTTTCTTGGGTTATGGGTCCCATGTTTCTATATTTCCTTACAACCAGTCAGGCTGTTTTGTAAATTTCAAAACATGGTAAATTCGACTGATGGAAAAGGGAGTGGTGATGAAGCTTGATTATTTATTTATGTTGAAAAGATAAGGGAAACAATATCAATAAAAATCATAATAATAGATAAAAATAACAGATGCAATTAAATGTACCGATCGGACAATAAAATGTCCATGATACACAACATAGTATACACAATTATGGGAGCCAGAGCAGAAGTCAGAGTGCTGTAATAGTGTGCCGAGTTATAATACTGTAGTACAGAAATAAGTACAGAAATAAGTACAGAAAAGATTGTGACATATAATCCAAATAGAGAAGGCAGCAACATAACAATAAGGTCTTATGTTCGGTGGCTGTATGTTTTCTTTACGCATGTTTTTCTTTGCTTTAAGTAGACTGGAGACCTGAATGATGAGACTGATAAAATCTATTATATCTGTATTTTGTGTGTTTTTTATTTAAAATAAAATAAATGCATGAACAAGTCCTTTGTCATATGAGCAAGTCCTGTGTCTATAGAGGTTTCAGTGTCCATTCAACCACCTCACTAGGCAAGGCAAGGCAAGTTTATTTTTTATAGTTTACAGTTAAACCTCTCTTATCCGGACCTCCAATATACGGGCACCCCTCTCTACCGGGCACCTCTAGGCACGCGCATGCGCAAATAAATTTTACTCAACCAGCAGCTGTTGTTGCGAGCGCTCTAGGGTTGGGGCGTAACCAGTGTTGCCAACTTCGCTTTGTCGCTAGATCTAGCGACTTTTTAGACCCCTTTAGCGATTTATTTTTCAAAAAGCGCCTTGCGACAAATCTAGTGACATTTCTGACAGACCTTAGCTACTTTCTGTACAATGTTGTCGTCAATATTGAAGTGAGCTGAGATCCCTGCTACTGTGCCCTGTGTCCTGCCGAGTTGTGCTGCCTTGTCAAACCATACTACCAACAATTAAGTCTATCCATCAGTGCTATTTTATCGAGCAAAGCTACCATGGCTGCGGTCGCTTGCACTGAACGCTTTCGACGAGGCTGAAGTTGGCTCCTTATTCGGCACTTCCGCAAAATCCGTGATCTGCGTGATCTGCCACATTAACAGCAATGTATCTGCTCAACAACAAAACATCAATACCATCTAAAAGAACAATTATTACACTTATTTATATTTTAGTTTAAAAATGTGAAATATGCATTGTTTCCCATTAAGACCCATTGCAAATAAATGTGTGATTTGTCATATTTGCAGCAATTTATCTGGTCAACAGCTAAACGTCTCTTCAAAACTTTAATCTAATATTCTAATAGAGAAAGGATTACACTTACTATGTCCTAATGGAAAGGTTTTTTACGTCCTTAGGACATCCTGTTTTGGTCCAGAATTCGTCCTCAAAGCATGAGTTATGGACATCCTGATGGAACATTAATAAAAAGAAGCACTTAAGACAAAATTATATATTAATATATATATAATTATAATCTGCGATGGGCTGGCCCACCATCCTGGGTTGTTCCCTGCCTCATGCCCGTAGCTTCCGGGATAGGCTCCGGATCCCCCGCGACCCTGAACGGATAAGCGGGTTGGAAAATGGATGGATGGATATAATTATAATATAACTTGCTTTTGAATGATTTCTTTATTTTTCATACTAACACGGTCATCCATAGGATGTCCCCAGAAATGGGGCGTGTTGCGCGCCTCATCACTTCCGCTGTCTGTCATAGATATGTCGTCAACGTTACGTCACACGCATCACATCAGTGGTGAACAGAGTATGGGAGCCCTTTTGTTGTCATTAATGATGTTAGAAAAAAAAGACTGTCTACCCTTGTTGACTACAACGTTAAAATGTACCAGGATTTAGATTTTTCTTCACATACTGTACGTTATGTTTTCCTGTATTCAGGCTTTTGTGATGAGACCGCAGCTGCCTTTGTCTGTGGTGCTTTCCGCTCATTGTGCACTGACCTAACATACAGGAGCTTATGTGTCGATTACTTGTAGAACTTTAGCATTAAATTGCACCTGGAGACCATCTACAAAATCTGTGGTTAAATGAGGGGTCATGAATCTATAAGCTGTTATCTTGTATTCTCCTGTGAGCTAATGTATGTACCTTTTCTGACATGGATAGATCTGGTCTGGGCATGTGGCCATTGGGAGAACATGCCAGCTCCATGCAGGGCTGAAGGCGCATATGAGCCGCCTGATGTTACAGTTGTTGCTGTAAGGCTGCATCATTATACGCAGTAAACATGATTCTGTCCCTGTGGGTCTGTTACTGACAGTGAAAGCCACTCCCTGCCCTTGAGTCCCTAATAATGTGCCTGACATACGCAGCAGCTGCACTTTAACATGGGTGTGTGCAGAGAGCTTCCAGGTGCCAGATAACATCTCCCCCGATATGCACTGGGGAGGTGCCCTGCCCCAGATCTCAGCAAGGTCTGCGTGATGCTGGTCATGTGATTAAACCTGCACGGCATCATGCAGGTCTTCTGCTATTTGTGTGCCAAATCGTGTGCAAGGGGTAAAACTAATGCACATACAGCTCTGAGCCCCGCCCACTACCAAAAGAGCCCCTCCCACTCACCCAAAGAGCCCTGCCCAGTTTCTTTCTCCCGGGGACACACACACAGCTTGATTTTCCCATCCTAGAATCAGCTTGACCTCACTGACTCATCCATCCATTTACTGAAACCGCTTGTCCTATTCAGGGTCACGGAGTGTTTGGAGCCTATCCTGGAGGCTATGGGTGCAAGGCAGGGTGAGGTGCCAGTCCATCTCAGGGCAGACTCATATACTATTCACTCACACATGCACCTCTATGGGTAATTTGGCTTTTCCAATTAACCTCATCATGTTTGGACTGTAGGGGGAAGCTGGAGTACCTGGAGGAAACCCCACAAAGACATGGGGAGAACATGCAAACTCCACACCACCATGGCGGAGGCTCAAATCCTGCTCTCAGAGGTTGAGCCCTGTTTATAGATGATAAATATGAAACCACCCCCACCCTTGTTTCTGGCTTTTTTATTTACAGGCTTATTTTAGTGTTTTATTTCCGCTTTACCAAGTGATTCTAATTTGCAATAACGTAAAATAATGCTAAAATAATGCTAATAATGTACTGTTACAGCCGTTTGCCAGTTAGGCCTGTGTCCTGGGGAACAGGCATCAATCAAAGGTTCACATTCAAAGTTTTATTGTTCATATTATTGCAATAATCTATCCTGTCAGCATAACTGCGTATTTTATAAATGCCTACAAATAAGGTCATAAAACTGAGAGAATGTGATTTCCCAGAACGAGCCAAACACAGTAATGTACCATGGTAATATACCAGGAACTAAAATGGATGCCAGCATTTTCCCCATTATATTCTTTGCTTTTCTTCACACACTGTCAATACATAAACAAAAGTGACCACACAGTAAACAAACAAACTAAAACAAACTAGCAGGAACAGCTATGAAAAAGTGCATACTCTAATTTTTCAAGTAATTTCTGATAAGCTGATTCCTCCACCTTGGACACTGGGCTGTTTTTCCACTGTTTTTTATCCTGTACATATTGAATCAGTGTTTCTTCCTAATTTACAAAGTAATTGAAGCTCCTTGTAAGTTCTTCAAAGTAGATTCAAAATCCATCTAATTTTAAACATAAAACTAAACATGTGACTGATTTTCATCTTGATTCAAGGTGAGTAGGGGGTTCTGTTCTAAACCAGAAAGTTCATCTGTTTATAACTCTCTCAGAATACGCATGTAAATATGAAATGCTGAATACAGAGCTGGGTATCAGACTTAAAATGAGCAGGGAGCCGAAGGCAGCTGTTAAAGAATAACGTTTTGCAGGTGATCCTTGTACTGTCAGGGCCAGTAAAAAGGGGCGGGACTTGAATTTAGCTGATAGTGACGAGAGGCTGACATAAAACCACTTGCTACATCACATTATCTGTGTCGGCCCCACGGACGGCAGGAACGCCATATGGAGGAAGAGCTGTGAGGCCCAGGCATGGAGGAACTTAAGCACAGGGGCAAGAAACGGGATGGGAGGCACAGGTGAGTCGGGCTGCTCCTCCTTGGGGGTCAGGGGGGCTGTGCGTGCTCGCTCTGAGGTGGCACTGCACATGCGGGGCACATGCTGGCTTTTATTGTTTGCCTGGCTTTATCCAGCCTGGCTGTTGGTTATGGATGCGCTCGGGATGCTTTTGATGCATTCCCTTTACCTCGGAGGTTGGAAGTCAGAGCTGGGAATGACGTCACATGCAAGTTAAGCGCATTCCATGTGGGAACAGGTGGGAAAGCCATTTAGCAATACCAGGGACCTGTTTCAAAAAGCATTTCTTGCTTAGCTGGATAACTTGCTGGATTTGAAGTACCCCAGTTTAAATGGCCTTTATCTTCTTTCACATACATTTAGTATGGACTACCTTAACCCCGACAAGTTATCCAGCTACGCAAGAAATCCTACTCTGTCATAAAGGCCCCAATTCTAGCCAGGTTCATTTTTAGTCATTGTTAGCAATACCGTTTGATAACACCGCATTATGCCATATTTGGTGCATACAGACACCATAGGAAGTCCACAGATAGTGGTTGGACAGTAAAGAGTACACGACCAAATTCATGAAACAGAAATTAGATGTAAGTGCCAATTATCAGCATATAACGACAACTTTCACTTGCGTTCATGAAGGGCACAGACAGGTTGCAGATGTTATTCCGTCTATCCGAGTAGGAAATCTCACTTCTGGGGGTGTACCAGTTGAAATTTACAGCTAGGATTTTGGAAATTCCGACTTCTCAGTTTAAATGGAACACAGCATTAAAATTGGCTGGAAAGAGCATGGGCTGGTTGGGTGAAGAAGATGCACCACCCGTGGTGGTGAGAGTGTGCATGGATGGAGCATTGTGAATCAGGCAGGCAGCATCAGTCAGCACCTTTGTGATCTCACAGTCACAGGACGAGATTTACGTCAGATCTTACCAATAAATCTTACCACATCACATTAGTCCACATGGCCAAAAGTACTACTATCAATCCATCCATCCATTTTCAGAAACCGCTTGTCCTATTCAAGGTTGTGGGGGGTCTGGAGCCTATGCTGGAGGCCACAAGCAGCAGTCAGGGAACAACCCAGGATGGGGTGCCAACCCATTGCAGGGCAGATTCACACACCATTGCCAAAAGTACTTATAGCTGATAAAATTTCACTTTCTTGTTGTGTATTAAGTTGGGATTTTTTGTTGGTGTATATACAAAACTAGGCCTAAGAGGGATCCTGGCTTTTCTTTCAACTCTATGATACACATTGAAGGCGGATATATTCTGAAAATCTGTGTATCCTCTCTATGTCCATTTATAAGCCAAAGGCACACTCGCCCCCTGCTGGTCTGTGAGTTACGGGAATCTTTCCTCGGCAGGGATACGTGGGATCCATTCCAGCTGAACCCCGTTGGCTCGGAGAAGGAGAAAGAGAAGCGATGCTTCTCCCTGATCCAGTACCTGGTGGCCATCATCGTGGGCTTGCTGGTGCTGGTCAGCGCCATCTTGAGCAAGGTGAAGTTGCCGTGGGTAGCACTAACTTTTGCGCTCTAAGGATGCCCAGGTTAAGTGTCATCAGGCTACTAAAGAAGTGAAAGAAGACACCGGCTGAGAACCTTGAGGAAAATGGAGTCTTAATTTGGCCGAAACATTTTGGGTTTAGCTAACTGTTTAAATACATATTTAGTCTTCTCGTATCTCATATTGACATGTCTATCAAACTCCAGTTCAGTCAGGGTAATTCTGAAAGGAGAAGGCGTTACACAGCATAGGGACTGGTAGAAGGAAATTGCCCTCTGTTTTTGTGCCAGAAGGTTACACATTATAACAGCGTCCAAAGTTCAGAGCGGAACAGGGATGTGGTCTAATTCCCTACCTACATGAGATAGAAATCATCCATGTTGTTTCGAGTTATAATGCATGTTTTCCTTCTCCCTGAATATGTGGGTGGGGGTGGGGGGGGGGGGGGTGATAGCCTGGGGATTTATGACACAATGAAAACCAGCAAAACCTGATGACTGGAAAACAAAGAGCTTTAAAGTAGCCCCTCTCATTATCAAACAGAACCATTACTTGACTTGACAACAGCAAAACCTTTTCATTAAACATCAAACTAACTCTCAGCAGCTATGACAAGTATTTTTAGTCATGTCTCAGCAATAACTGCAAAACATCTAAGCATATACTCTAAGATGCGATATGAGAGCTAAATTCTATGCAAAGCGGTCTATTAGAAACCGACATATAAATTGGTCGTATTATCTGGGTTTCTTTGTCTCAGATTTACTTGTTCCCCAAATCCAGGGTTCCCTGCTGGTTCTTTGCATGCTGGCAAGTCCTAAATCCTTGGTGAAGAACAATGACCAGCAGTTCTACCTGCTCATGCTGGTGTTCTCCCTGGTAGTGCCAAATGTGCTGATGTTTCTCAAGTCATTGTGGAAGTGCACGTTCAAGAGCTTCGTAAACCCGAACATGAAGACTATGGGAATCGTGAGTTAATTCCTGGATCCTAATTCTTAACTGGTGACATGTTGAAAAACACAGTGAAATGTTTGGCTATTAACACCTAGTTGTAGAACCTAAGCCAGAGATTGAGAATGCAGTGTCCTTGACTTATTTATGATATAATTAAAAAGCGATGCCTGAGGTTCTGAATGGTTGAGACATTGTTAACATTGTGGTATATTGGTGGTAACTGCTCATTATGTGTAAATGTCGGTCTTCAGACATTTGTTTGTATAATTGCACAAATGAGTGACAGAAAAACCTCAGTAGTGACAGCATGCTTGATCTGTTTCACAGATCTGCCTGGTCGAGTCTCTGGTTTCCCTGGGAACATCGGTCCTTGTGATTATCGTGATGCCGCAGTTCGACGCGCTCACCAACCTTTTCATCACCGGGGGCGTGTGCATCTTTTCTAGTGTTTTGCAGATCATTTTCCGTTTGCAAAAAGAGAGCTGGAAGATCCTCTTCCCCATCTGCTCCCTCATCCTTGTGCTAACCGGCTATGGACTGCTGGTGACCGACTACCATGTGCGTGTGACCTCCTTCATTGAACCAACGGATAACTATGCATATGTCGCCGTGGCTATCGTCGCCTCGTTATTCGTCTCCCTCAACTGGTGGGAGAATCCCTTTCAGGCAAGCAATAACATCCAGGAGACCCTCACAGAGCTGGAGGGCTTCCGTGACTTTGTCTTTGTGATCACCAGCCTCTTGAGGGTGGCAGTTATCGGTGCTGTCTACTCCATTTATTTTGAATTCTTTCAGAAGCCCCATGTTGACTGGTCATACTTTTCTAATGTGGCCCAGGAGACGTTCAGCCTGGGAATTGGGATCTTTTGCCTACAGGCATTTATGTCGGCGGTGTGTCACTGGTTTGGGGTGGTGGCCTGTAAGATCCACGCCGTCCGCATGAGCTTTGCTCTTCCCGCATGCTTCACTGGACCCGCGGTCCTCATTGTCGGCTTAGCCCTCTTCATTACAGAGGCTCGAAACTTGGGTGCAACAGCCACGGGCAACTTTACCATGTTCTGCTTGACTCTGGGCAGAACCCAAATAAGGAACACCACGGATATTGTGCTGGCTGAAATCTCCAACAGCATCTGCAGAACAACCCTGAACAGCCACTACCGCTCATGGCCGTTCGCCATGCTGGTCACGGAGGGTATCTGTATGTGGCTGGGCCTTCTTGCAGCCACACACTATGTGTGGAAAACCAAGGTACAGAGGATCGAGAGGACCTCCCAGCTGTTTGTGCGCCGACTTTACGAATCTGCCTTCATCGACCAGTCGATGCTGCTTAACACCAGGATGAAGGTCGTCAGGGCGAGGAACCAAGAGAGGCCAGTAAAAGCCATATCCAGAACAGCATGCTGTCAGATGTTACTCACACAAATGGCTTTCTTCAGAATTATAGATTTACAGCATATACTTATGTTCTGCATTAATCCATAGATTTACATGTGAAAAGAAATCATTTTAAGGATATAATTTCTTCTACATGATACAGCCATGAATAAATGTCTCTGGGTGACACTCTAGAAACACAACCACAAATTATAACTACTAAAGAGAGACTAGAGGCCAGGTCCAGCTTGTGTGCATGTGTTTCCCTGTATCTATTCCCTATACTATTTTTTTTATTTAGTTAACTCTTTGGCATGTGAGATGACGTCTATGATTTGAAAAGTGGTTTGATTGACTTTTATTCTTCTGCAGCCGTGATGAACTTGAGAGCTGCGTGATCTACCTTTGCGCTACCATGTGGCACGAAACATACGATGAGATGCTGAAAATCCTCACGTCCATGTTTAGGTAAACCGTGAGGTGCAACGCCAAACGTTTTGTAGCCTAAGTAGAAAAACTGATGTGTGACCATCAATATTTTTCAAATGTAGGCTGGACCGCTATAGGGGCGACCCGAAGGAGCAGCACAAAGATGAATTTGACTTTGAATGCCACATATTTGTAGATGATGCATTTCGAAAAGACAAAGACAAAGACAAATTTGTCAATGATTATGTGAATTTCCTCGTTCAAGTGGTCATAGAGGTGTACAGGTAAAAATCCCCTCAGTGCTAAAAATAACTCTTTCTGGACTTTTACAGCATGTGCCTAGGACATTCTTTTTCCGTGTGGACACTTATGTACGCTGCCTGAATTGCAGTTTGCACATTTTCGGTTTTGCTTGTTTCCAAGGGTTTTCACGAACAAAGAGCCAGACGACGTGTCCATAATTGAGACGCCGTATGGAGGGCGCCTGATGTTCGTCATGCCAGAGGGAAACATGCTATACATACATCTGAAGGACAAAGGTCTGATCCGTAACAAAAAGAGGTGGTCGCAGGTGGGTGACACCCTCATCACTGCTGAGATGCTAAAATGACATAAACAGGCAATTAAACAGTAAAGAGACATGTCAACTAAACCTTGTACAAACATGCATTCATTTTAATGTTTCAGATCATGTACATGTACTATTTGCTGGGATGGAAGGGCTACGTGGCCAAAAATCCTCAGAAAATAATGGTAGGTTTCCTTGTAAAATATGGCCATGGACTTCTCACTGAAATATGGCAGTAAATGTATGTGGAATGTCTCAGCAAACCACAGTCTTTTCGGCTTTTAGAGGCAGAATAATCCATGCCGAGCTTCTCTTGTTTCACTGGATGGCGAAAGTTTATTCTTGCCGACCTACGACAACGACAGTAAAAGAAAGTACATCTCTGATGACAACACATACATCCTGGCGTTGGACGGGGACACTGACTTCCACCCCTCCGCTGTCATTCTATTGGTCGATCGGCTCAGGATGTATGAGAATGTTGGCGCGGCCTGTGGAAGGATCCATCCCACGGGAATGGGTGAGGAAGCTTGGTGACTCAGGAACTGTGGGACCCTTATCTTGCTTACAGCTGCACCTGGGCGTTTACTGGAAGCTCAGGCTAGCTACACTAATGCCCGGCTGGCATACCTGTCGAGAATTAATGTCCAAGTACAAGTAGAAGCAGTATAGGAGCTGGAGCTACACAACAACTACACAACTATACAGCAACTACATAAAAAATTCTAACGAACCAAGAACCTAATAAGACTATCCAAGGACCAGAGGTGCAACATAAGAACATTCAGGGAATGTAAAGAGGCATCAGATTGACATAAACTGATCCTCTCCTTTGTAGGTACAGAAAGTACGGTACTGATGCTTTTTTCTGTATTACTTTGTTTTTTCTATTTTATTTACATTAATTTTATTATCTATTTTATCAATTTTTATTTATATTTTTATATAATTTTCTTTATATTACACATGAGCACATTCCAGCAAGCATGTGGAAAAGTATTTCACTACAATGCATGTTTATTTATATTTTGTATATATGATAAATAAAACCTGACAGCTGAACTTCAGGCTCCATTAGAGGCCTGCAAACTTATGAAGTGACACATGCAGGGTGACACTGTGTTTGTCCCTGCAGGTCCCATGGTCTGGTACCAGAAGTTTGAATACGCCGTGGGCCACTGGCTTCAAAAAACTGCAGAGCACGTCTTTGGGTCGGTCCTGTGCAGCCCTGGATGTTTCAGCCTGTTCAGGGGCTCAGCCTTGATGGACGATAACGTCCTGAAGCGATACACCACAAAGTCCAACAAGGCTGTTGAGTACGTCCAATATGATCAAGGTGACCATCTTCACTGGTGCCTTTTTCCATGAATTACCACTTCCTGGCTAATAAATGCAATTTTTATTGCTTAGTGGTTACTTCCAGCCAAAGAAGCTCTTGGGGTTTACAAGATGTTCATTTTTATACCAGGAGAGCATTTCACTTTAGCTAGCAATACTTCATCCACCTGTTGGTGGCTTTTTTTAACAACAAGAGACATTTTAGCAACAATAAATGATGGGTGATGATGGTAGAATGAGTATATACTGTCCCTGATCCATGCCAAATCTGGGGAACTATGACTATGACTATGATCATGAGCACCAGCGAGCCCCTGGTAACCGTATCTGCCCACCTGCACAGGTGAGGACCGCTGGCTGTGCACGCTGCTGCTCCAGCAGGGCTGGAGGGTGGAGTACAATGCTGCCTCAGATGCCTATACCAACGCCCCACAGGAGTTTAAGGAGTTCTACAACCAAAGGAGGCGCTGGGGGCCCTCCACCCTGGCCAACACACTGGACCTCCTGCACAGTGGCAGCGAGACAGCCAAACGGAACTCCTCCATCTCCATGCTGTACATCGTTTACCAGATCTTCACTG
This sequence comes from Petrocephalus schoutedeni, assembly GCA_026780765.1. Taxonomy (NCBI): domain Eukaryota; kingdom Metazoa; phylum Chordata; class Actinopteri; order Osteoglossiformes; family Mormyridae; genus Petrocephalus; species Petrocephalus schoutedeni. The sequence goes on from JAODKL010000062.1 coordinate 134,415, forward strand.
TGGGATCCTCCATTCTGGGGCCCGCCTCTGTCACCTTGATGATTGCCGGTATGTGTCTCTCTTGATGTCTATAATGGATCCTGAGAACATTATATCGACCACCCTGTCTACAGATCCTGTCCGCAAACCTTGAGGAATCAAGAGAGCTATATCCGAGCATTCTACATTCTCCCGAACCATAAAAACAATACAATGGAAACACATATTTATCAGGTTCAAAGTACGGTGTGAGGTTGGAATTTCTTTCTTTAGTCATTAAGCCTTTACAGGAATCCATGGATACCTATTACAGCAGGTACAGAAAGTCTGGGCACACCCATTGATACTCATTTATTTTGCAACAAGATAACCTTAAACACACCTCGAGGTTATAGAAAGACAATATTACCTGGTGAACAAGGAAAGCGATGAGGTGCCGTGACACATGACCTGGCCTCCTGGAATGCTTCTCCAACAGTCCTGAAGGAGTTTCCACAAGTTCTGGGCAGAAGCTGGCTACTCCTTCAGGACTGTTGGAGAAGCATTCCAGGAGGCTACGTCTGGAAGCTGGCTGAAAGACTGCCAAGAGTCTGCAATGCTGTCAGCAAAGCAAAAGGGGGCTCTTTCGAAGAATCTAAACTTTGAGGAAATTTTGAGATGTTGAACAGTTCTATTAGTCATTGCAGTACCTGATATGTATCATTTAATTGCCTTGAGGCCTTTTGCTATAAGGTCAAAACTGGCTAAAATAGAGACAAAAACATTAAAAGCACGTGTGTCCGGACTATTGACTGGTACTGTAACCAGATAATGATGAGGTACAATTCTCCACGCTTGGGGTTTTGGACTATGTTGGCTGTGAGACCCAATGATGCTCAAACTTTCCCACCTCAGGAGCCTTCCAGTTTGTTTTCAGGATGGACGGCAGCCTAGCTATCATCGTGGCTGTCATCCCTCCCATCGTCTACATGCTCATCTGCTTCGTATGCAACCCAGACCTCCAGATCTCCATCGCGGCTGTCCTGAGCGTGCTCTATGCATTCCTGATGACCGCCTCTTTCTTCTCCATCATAGGTATGGACTTTGAGTGCCAGTCTGGCCCGGGTTTGCACATGAGTCAATCACCTGTTAACCCTTTTCCCGTGATAATTTCCCCATGTGAAATTTGCCTAACGTTTAATGATGCTCTGGGGTCAGATTGACCCCAAACACGGGATAGGGGTTAAGATGGTATCATATTTCCCCAACAAAAAGGAGATATTTGCACAAATATGTGTGTACAGATAGCTCATCCCGAATAATAAACAAAGTTATAGCAGTACAAAAAGCCATAAAGCAGTTTAATGACAGATCTAATAATGGCTGACTACCCACAACTACACCTAAGGACACAATGATAAAATCTAGACAATATCCATCCATCCATCCATTTTTCAACCCGCTTATCCTGTTCAGGGTCGCGGGGGGTCCGGAGCCTATCCTGGAAGCTACGGGCACGAGGCAGATCTAGACAATATATAAATAGAATTAATTTAAAGTCAGATTTGTTTATGTTGCTATGTTGTGCTTTACTGAGATTGGAGTGATGTCTGACCATCATCATCCTCTCTGCATTAGGTGACATGATCATACAGGAGACCTTCATCACACCCACTGGGATCTTCCTGGTGTCCATGAGCATCCTGTACCTGGTGACTGCCATACTGCACCCTCAGGAGTTTGGCATGATTGTCTACGGCCTGATGTACTTCATCTGCATCCCTAGCGGGTACCTCCTTCTGACCATCTACTCCCTAGTCAACATGCACATCGTGTCCTGGGGGACGCGTGAGTCAAATCGAGAGAAGGAAGAGGAAAAGACTGTGGGCATCCTTTGCGACCGCAGCTGCAAGCTCTGCTGCTGGGACCTCAAGATTCAGGTTACGCAGGAGACAGAGAGCCTGGTTCTGCAGCAGATCCAGAATGCCGTTAGTCCCAATGCACAAGGAAAGCCCGCAAATGGCCAGGAACACAAGGATAATGCACACGGACAGCTGCAGCAATCTATGGAAAGTCACCAGCAGATCACAACGGCCGAACAGCCAAGCCTCAGACGGAAAGGGACAGTGGTGCAGAAGAAAAAAATGGAAGAAGACAAAGTATCTGACTTAAGGTGGGGATTCAGACATCAAAGCAAAAAAAGCTCAAAATCTAAATATCAGTTGGTGTGAACCAACAACACAGATATGTCAAAATAAATATTATACATATGTAGGGAATTCAGATAGTGGAAAAATATTACAGTATACTATAAATATTTAAATACCTGTCCAAAGCAGTTAGTATAGCCTACACAAGACATCTTACTGAGCATCATTCCCTGTGGAACTGTACTGGCATTCAAATGAATCACCCCTTAAAATTAGTGTTCCAAAATCACTTACTGAAGTCTATATTATTTACAACAGTGACAGTGATGACAGCATCAACGAAAAAATGGACAGAAATGAGTATGAAACATCTTTTCATGATGAAGATGATGAAGATGATGAAGAGGAATCGAAGGTTGTTCTTGAGAGTGGTGAGGCTAATATCCAATAGCTAATATCTTCTATAACTGTTTCATAACGTAAACAAAAATAAGATAACATTCATAACATCACGAAAATACCCCTGGTCATTGATCCTTTTCTCTTCCTCTTTCTCAAGAATGGGTCAATCCTGTCAAGACGGAATTCCTGAAGAAGCTGACGTACGCCAACATGAAGAGGAACCTGCAGGAGCAGATTCGCTACACCCTGCGGAACAAGGACCAGGACGACGTTTGTGAAGAGCTTGTGCTGATGCTGACAGACGTGGTGAACGGGGAGCTGAGAGACAAGGTTGGTCCTGAGGACGTGTTGTGCGACAGCCAGCTAGAGGAGCTGCAGTATGCACTCAACGAGGCGGCCAGGAGGATCCTGAAGACAAACCGGGCTGAGAGGTTGGAGAGAAGGGTCAAACGGGCCATCGAGAAGACCCTGATCGCCCCCCAGGTGGACAAACTCAATGAGGTGAGGCCCTGATTCCCTCACGGTTCCCCAGACCTCCACCGACGGTTGAGCTAACAGTTCATCTCCTTCTGTATTCTGGCAGGATGAAACTGACTTTTGGACCAAACTCATAGATCGATACCTGAAACCTATAGAGGACCCCAAAGGACATACAGAAGAGGTCACCCGGGAACTAAAATCCCTACGAAACAAGGTATGGGGCGCTGCAGTCAGTTCATGCATAGTTTTGCATGGTGCCTAAATAGATCTGAAGGAGATGGTACATATTCCTCACTCATGATACCCATGATATTTGCAGGCCGTATTCCTTTACTTCATCCTGAACGTCCTGTGGGTCGTCGCCACCTTCTTCCTGCAAACCATCGGCAGTGACACCATTAGCATCAAGATCCCTAAGTACTACTCAAACGGCACCTTGTCTGGCGATTACATGAAGGTGGAGCCGCTGAGCCTCATGTTCCTGCTCAGCTTTGCCATCCTGCTGTTGGTGCAGTTCCTGGCAATGCTCTACCATAGGTAAACGCCTCTGGGCCTTAGGCCTCCGGGCCTGGGCTCCAAAGGGCAAATGACATCTTTGCCCCCAAAATGTCTAACAACGATATTTTAAACAAAATACATAAACTCATGGTGAATGCTGAACAGCTATATTATTTAATCAGCTGTTGCCTGTAATTATCGTAACTATTTTCCTGCAGGATCTACACTCTCATCCACGTGTTGTCCTACATCAGCACAGAAAAAGACTATAAACCAGCCAATGAAGTGAGTGAGCTGATATACACATACGCAGAAATCTCTTGTCAGGTCACCACTGCCAAACTCAGGGAATGATACATCTAATTGCCCTATTTTTGTTTCTCCTTTATTTACACAGGAGGATGAAGATTGTGTCACATATGAAAACCCCACCACCAACGGCCTGGTGATCACCAGTGATGACTTATGAGACTCCTGATGACTTGTAATTATTATAAAAATATTTATCTTAGTTTCTTTTTTACACTACAGAAAAAAACAAAAGCAAATATTCCAGTAACCCATGTTGAAGCATGGTTTTAAACTGCTGAATACCTATTAACACATATTAGTCAAAAAGTTAGGGACTAAGTTAAGGACTTATTTAATTTAACAAATGTATGAAGAAAAGCACTTTGTTTCAAGCATTTAAAAATAACCAACCATATGTGAGACTGTATCAGAAAAGCACATGGAAGATGAGTGTATGTGAAAGTGTTTAGTTTACTTTCAATAAATTGAACAAATATTTGTATTTCATATTAACACTTATTTAAGTACAAACCAAAAAGCAATTTTTACAAAAATCTGTGTTCCCATTTGTGGAGAATTGACTGAAAATATGAACCCAAAAAAGCCTGAAAATACATATTTCACCGTTAATTTAAGGTGTGAATTACACTGGTTTGTTTCCTCAAGACATCTATAGTATAGAGAAATACTATTTCTCTATAAATAGTAATTTTTAAATTAATTAGTATATAGTATTTAAATTATATCATACAGTATATAAATCAAGATGCTCCTTAAATATTCAAACAACCCCTTGGGCACTAAAGAAATAAGGTTTTCAATTTCCACACACACGGAGCCTGAGGATGTATCCAGAGGTGAATTTGCAACTCCAAACTGCCCCCCCTTATACTCTTGTGCACATGCCTTGGCTTCACACCCTTGGTGGATCACTGATATCCTGAAATATTTCCACTTTTTTCAGTAAGCAGGTATCCAAAGCACACCAGATTACAGACAGGTTTCATTGGGCTGGGATGT